>JAEQBH010007017.1:0-45340 GCA_016808115.1 Tetrastigma voinierianum
TATTCCTAGGTTCTGGAGTGTAATATATACAATTTACTTTTCAATTTTTTTTCTTAATCGCAATTATTTTATACTAGTAGAGATAATTTTTTTGCAAGGACAAATACTCCAAGTCAAGTTTAAGTAGACTCAAGTGCAAATGGAAGTATAAATGTATATGAAAATACCTCTGTTTGGCAAATGAAAGACTTTCAACAGTCTTCTATGCACTTTTTGTGACAAATTAACAGAAGTCAGAAATACACACAAACATCCTATTGATGGATATAAATATTAAACTGTGTACAAAATGTCTAGAACATGTTAGAAAAGAAACAAAAGATTATGAGTGCAAAAAATAGTTAAGGCTAAAAGACAAATTAACATGGAGATCCAAAATGTGAATGAATATTTTTCTGGCTTTAAAGATGAAGATTTTGATGAGGAGATTAAGAGTAAAATGGCTTTCATGTGTATTGAGTTTTTGCCTTCTCTTAGGCACTTTTGACATATGTTCTCTTTTCCTTATTTAAAGAACTTAGTAGAGCTGAATAGCAAAAGGAGAAAAAAAAAAAGGCATATGGCCAACTTTCAAGTTCACAATGACACTTGGAAACTTATAGAGTTCAAGTTGGTAGAAATTTGTAAAACAGATTCAATTCCAAATACCTAAGGTTCGATTGATGTAGTAGTTCACTGAGTTGCATAATTGTGAATCGCCTTCAGCTTTTGGCTCCTAAAGCCAACACGGAAAATGAAATGTTAGAATCCCAAAAAAGCATGCCCATCTGTTATAGAAATCAATGGAAAAGTTTTTTTTAATTGTTCTTCAGTTAAAGTGGATCTTATGATAAATACATTAACCTGCATCCAAGAAAAACTTCTAGTGTGGGTGTTAAGCTTCTTATGTAAGCCCTTGGATGATTGATTAACCTAAATGAACCATGAATAATCACAATGAAGATCATATAAAGACAAAAATATGTGCCAAATTTGAAAAACTGAACAATTTAATGATCTGTCCTTCTCAAAAACTGCTTCATCAGGAAAACAATCTGATCCTCACGGCACATTAGGAGTCAAGGAGCACTACATATTTTTGTGCCACATAGAATGAACAGCTATAATAATAACTTGAACAGTAACGAGCATAATGATTATAACAAATATTAACAATAACAGATGATAAGGTGGAAGAAGTATCTGAAAACAATCCATCAAAATCAAGGTCCAATCTAGATTGTGAAATTGGAGACACAAAATGCAGTGACAATTTTAACTCTTAAATGATTCAATGAAGTTAATTTCAAGATAATTAATGACTGTCCATGGGTGAAAAAGAACAAATTGCTTTCCCTGTTGCATGGAAAACTGAACAACACCTAATAGATTTCCAAATCCTGAACTTTTAAACCCTTTTGCAAGATAAACTGAAAATGGTTGGAATCTCATAATACAAAGAATTTGACACAAGAAAAACTCATGCAACTTCAACTAAAAATGAGAAAATAATATCCCAAGCCATTATGCAACAATTGCAAACCACCGTCAATCCAACAGTCCTCATCACAGTAAAAACAAACCTTTAACACAAGACAAAAAAATCATTCAGAATCACCTAAGCAACACACACATTCAAGTTCATGTAGAATCAAATACACATGGGAAAAAAAAAGGTCTCATGCCACTGTACCTTCATCCATCAACATTCCTACCTCACCTCCAACACAGGCACACACAAATCATGTGGAACCACTGCACCACAAAAATATCCCAAGCCAGTGTAATTCAAACCCTACCAACCTTCTCAGCTAACAAAGACAAACAGAGCAGCCAAATCACAAGAACCACATTGTAACAGCCAAAAAATTAGATAAAATTCAAGCCAAAGTATCATATTCTCTTGGATTATGAAGCTAGAATGATGAAGGAGAAGGAAATGAGAAGGACCCTCTTTTTAACAGGAAATAAGATATATTAGCTACAATTGAAAGAAGAGCAAAAATTTTCTCTTCTTAGTGTCCCCTTTTTGTTTTTTTTTCCTTAACATGTGAACAACACAAATGCTGCAGTCAAATCCCACTCTTTGTGGCTTCCAAAATAGCTCACCTCCACATGGAAGCCTAAGAGAGCCCTCAATTGCTTAATTCACAACCTTATATGAGAATCAACAAAGGCATTCCATTAGATTCATTCCAACATTATTGCAGACCTTTTCTTTCCTCTTCAGCACTTATGCAAACCTTGAAGGATCAGCAGATTTTGAAATACCAACTCCTATATGCATGCCTTCACATAAATCGTGAGATATACTCCTCGCCTTCGTTTTACCATTTTAATGCATTGAAAATGTTATAGATATCAACAAAAATATCTAGACTATAAATAAGTTAAATATATTGCATGAAATGTTACCATTTCACCCAAAAGCCGTAATCTGACCAAATAGATGCCAGCTACCACTATATGAAGATCACATGGTACATCATATGTCAATCAACCATCAAATTCAACAACTTGAAACACACCAAAAACCACCCATTCAGTCAAATTGAACCAACCATAAAATGTGTTTTGGTACAATCAAAACAAAACACATTTTAACATGTGTCAAGGATAAGTAAAAAGATTAGAGTTGAGTAATACCATACTAAAAATAGAAAATTTTAGAACTAGGATACATCTTCAACAGCATTGTTGGTTCTATCAAGCCACTGAAAATGAACCAAACCTTCCTCACCCTACCAGAAACAAGAAAAGGAATTTCACTTCAAAGGTCAGCAAAAAACAATGATTCAAAAAATGAACTAGAGTCATACAAACATTAAATGCTCATATGGTACTAAAAATTAACAGAAAATTTGTAAAATAGTATTAATAACTGCATGCAGTTTATCATAATTCTGCATTCCAACAAGTCCTTACGCAGGCATCTGTGGGGTGACTCTTGTTCCCAAAAACCCATTTTACCTGCACGAAACTGAGCATAATTTCGTTGATAAATACGTGAGATAACAACCATGCAACAACAAACATAAAAACAAAGTGCAAATGTGTGTATGCATTAATCAGCAGTACAGCCAAATAATAATGTTTTAGCATTAAATTTTATAATCAAAGAGGAGTCAAAAAAGCTGTCAATGATGCAAATAAGCCTTTTTTAAAGGTTCAATGATGCAAATAAGCCTTTTTTATGGCTTCAATGATGCAAATAAGCCTTTTATATGGGTTCAACGATTAACAATACAAATAATATATCCATTCATTGTTGTAATAACACCAAAATAGAGCAATATTCAAGAGGGCATTTTTTTTTATAGAAAATGAACAGAATATATGATAAAAAAGAAAAAGACACCTAGGCAGCCTAAATACACAATGGCATAAAAGGAGCCAAAAGGGAGGTACAAGAGAAATTAAGAGATAAAACAAAAAGCCACCAGCCCTCATTCACAACCCATCTAGATAAAAAAAAATCAACAAAACCAGGTCCATCAACTCATACACATTAGTCCAGACTACAATTACGAGGCTGTCATTTAACTCCTTCACCCACCGTTAACGAACAACTATCTCTTCTCGAGGATCCAAAAGAACCTAGGTGAGAGCCTAAGACTTAATTCAAGTGGTTAAAGTCGCTCACCATACGACACCTAAAGCCCATGCTTAATCTAAATCTAATAGAAGACCATTTTGTCGAGGCTTGGATATCAACTACAAGTTGAGTCTCCATTCACCTAACTAAGAAACCCTAGAATTGTCCCAAGTTACCTTAGGAATTGATCCCTAATGAAGCGGAACCCCGAGGCCTTTCTTCATTGATTTTTCCTACCTTCAGTCATCTTTACTCTCCAAATCACCCAATCTACATTTCACACAAATCAGTCCACTACAAACACATGACTAGGCTAAGTCATCGACAGTTAGAATACCCATCTTGTGGACGACCCTAGAGCCACTATCACTATAGTAGTTTAGGCTACCTTAATTGATGTTTCTAGATTTATAAATTTCTATGATTAAGCCTATGCACCAATTTAGAGACAAATCAGTATTCCATTATGAGTCTCCCATCTTAAACTACTTAGTTCAATTGTAACTTGCAAACCCTATGTAGCATATCTATAAGTTAGTTAAACTTTCATCCAAAGCAGTAGACGACTTTGTGATGCCTCTTTCCAAATCTGCTCAAAGAGTTTAGCTAGGTACCTAGGGCTGGAGGTAAAGAAAAGGAAATTAACTACATACATAAGAAAATCGGGACTTCATCACAAATCGGCAGAACTGACTCCAGGCGGGCCGAGGTGATCAACTACATGCCAACCTCCCCTTGATAACGATGGAGAGCCTTAGATTACTCGAATTATGGATTTAGTGGGAAGTAAGATTTACTAAGGTTTTCATCTATTGATACTTATTTTTTTACTTTATTCAATTGCTGAAAATCACAACATATTATTTTTCTTTTAATTTGATTTTCTTTAAGATTTGATTAATTTAGGTCAATAGAAAGTGGAAAACCCATCCCAAGGACGACCCTAAAACCACTTTAGCTATAATAGCTTAGGCTATCATTAGTTGTGATTTAGAAATATGTTCCTGATCATCAAGCACTAATCACTTAGAATTAGCTAAGGACAAATCATCAATGAGGCAACTCAAGGCCTCCATACCCCATCACAAAAGGTAAGGTGAGTGGGAGGGCTCCTTCGCTCTTACAAATTCCTTGAACTACAAGAAAAGCCTATGGTGTGTCATTTACTAACACCAAGAAAGTCAATGCAGACATGCACCACCTTATCTAATTAGTCCCATTTCTTCCTTACTACACTTTCATTCACTTATATAAGAGCCTACTTTCTTCCCTTCTCAACAAGGAGTCACGGCTCCATACTCAATTAAAGTTGCGGTTAGTATTTGTCTTCCCTCTACAAAGGCATCTTAGGATATGAGACTAACTTCCCATCACCGTTTTTAAACAATCTCCACAGAACTCTTATCAATAGTTATGGAAACTCACTCGCCTCAAGCTTATAGCCCAAAGTTTTAGGCTCATTTAGCATCCCTTCCTTTGGAATCAAGGCGTGAATGTCATGTCTAAGTTTCCAACAAATTCACAGTGTTCATGAAACTCCTTAAAACCCATGACCTTATCCTTCACTAAATTCCAACCAAATGCCAAATAAGATTGAAAATCATCCAGTCCCGGTGCCTTGTCCCCACACACTTCTCATACAAGAAAGACCGCCTGGAGAAACTCCTGCACCCTGGTTCTATCTCTCCCCAAGTCTATTAAAATCAAGGCTTGAAAATACATGTGCTACCACTCTAGATCAACAGGATGACACTAGCTGTGCATCCGCCTTACCTTCTACATAGTATGTACTCCTTCTATCCACTATCTCCATCCACTCATTACTTATGATCTATAGAAACTTTGGCACAGAAGAAGAGCTGGAGGAATGGAATTCTCTTGTATTTCCATTGAGTCATCATATATATTTACAAGAAGGTTATATATACATTAGGTAAGATGATCTACCTTTCCTAAACAGTTACAACTCTTATGTTAAAAGTATCTCAATAAAATATGTTGATTATGTTAATTATGATACATACTTATAATACTTCTCAAGTTTACTTAGATAAAATAACATGCCAAATTGTTATAGGTAATTACCTGTTTCACTTTAGTTTTGTGTAAGAGACTACTATCTATTCTCCAATCTTCATATCCCATGTAAATCAAACCGAGCTGTATTTTCTCACGAATGAAAATGTCAATCTATCTCTATGTGTTTGTTCATTCATGGAAACGGGGATTAGAGGCAATGTATGAAGGAAACCTCGGTTGTCACACCAAAAAGGCTTCTATTCCTGGATCGAGGCTTTAACACCAACTTCCACCAAAAGCTGATGGTTTCACACAATCCTCTTATTTGTGACTGTATTCATTGCCCCATACTTAGATTCCACTCAGATCTGAGAGACAACGCTTGTTTCAATTTTCGCCTAAACCAGATACCCTCCAACAAACACACAAGAACTGCTGGGACTCTTCAGTTTTCTTAGATCTTCATTTAATTCAGATCCGTGAAATACTTCAAGTTTATATGCTCTATGATTACTATATAAAATACCACGTCCTAAAACTCCTTTCAAGTAGCATAGAATCTATTCCTACACCAGTTTCAATGATCAATCTGTTGAGAAGACATGTATGGGCTTACAAAGACTAACAACAAAGTATGCAATATCGTGGCTGTGCTTCACTGCAAGATAGCTCAGCCTTCCCAACCAACCCTACATCTCCTTGTGTCTTAAACAACCCACTCTCTCATGCTGTTTTGTGTTCTATACCATGTGACCCACATGACTTCATTTGCTTTCACCTTCCGTTTCGTGATAACAGATCCAAACATTATTACTCCTTCTGAGATACAAAGATTCCACGCTTTCTGCTCCTTGCACCTCAACACCTAAGAAGTATTTCTGCATTCCAAGTCTCTCGGTATGGTACTCACATGAAGAAAGGACTGAGTTTCAAGATATACTTGGCCAGATTGGTTTCCCTAATGATAATATCATCGACATACACAACTAACAAGATGATACTCGCTCAGAATTTCGTAAAAGACGTAATGATCTGATTTGTTCTCTGCATACAAATTCTCAATCTCACTTCCACCGAGAACCCGCTAAACCATGCACCTGGACCCTTATTTCAAGCCATATAATGATATTCGAGATCTACAATCCCTACCAATCCTTCCTCGTTGAACAAAAACCTGTATATGCCGTCTCCATATAACCCTTTCCTATGAAGATCCTATGAATAAAGGCATTCTCTTAATGTCAAGTTGATGAAGGTCCCAAAGAACTTAGTGGTTGCTAGAGATATAACGAACAGAGGTCAACCCTGCAAATCAGAAAAGGTGTTAGAATAATCCACCCCATAAGTCTGAGCATACCTTTAGCAACAAGACGGGGCTTTCAACTACTACTGGATCGATCGAGATTTAACCTTCACTATAAACAATCTCATCACAAACCAATATTTCTCTAGCGTAAACACACCAAGTCCCAAGTACCACAGAGTTACTGCTGCATCCATCTCCTCTATCATAAAGACTACGCCAAACTATACTTAGCCTGCCTAAACTTTGGTGGTAAGCAAATGAAATAGAGTCCAAGGATGCAAATAAATGAATAAGAATGGGATGACAAAATGGTTATAGAATTCAAATGAGTGAGATCTGGATGAGCACACTAAATGTTTCATTTCTTACTTATGTTACAATGTAAGATATCTACCAAGAGCAGATCCACTGTAGAAGTGAATTTCATTTTGAGTGCTCTAGATCGTGGTAGGTGCTGCTGGCATAGATCGAGAAATGAACTTTTTTGCTTAGAATTGCAGAGACATTAGTAAGAGTATAAATGAGTAGTTCATCATCCTCTCCCCTAACTATGTGATCGGGCCTGTAGAGAAAAGAAGCATTCTCAAGAAATGTGACATCAACAGTAAACCAGCACCCCAAGACTAGGACACAACACAAATATTCCCTGTGAACGCTAAAGAAATCCAATAGAAGATACACTTCAATTCACTTGCGCCGAGTTTAGACACATGCAGATTTGAACATCCCAACATAATAGTACACCCAAATACCCGAGGCCCAATGGGAACAAAGGTTTATCAAATAAGGTTTGAACTATAGTCCAATCCAAGATTGTATTAGCGTATCCACTGACTAAAAATATAAAGAATTAAAGATTTAGTCTGTAAATGCTCAGCACGCATTTGAAATAACAGAGTCTGAATGCTTCAAGTATGTGTCTATTTTTTTCTTTCAAAGAACTCCATGCTAAGAAAGAGTATTTGACACAAGATGTCTCGATAGTTGATGTCATTCCTCAAACATGAATGATCGAAATTGTTCGTACATATGTTATTTGGCATTATCACTTCTCATATTTTGAACATAAGTATGAACAGTCTTAATTTCAGCGTAAAAGGCATGAAAGTTTTCATTAAATATAACCAAGGTTCGTGAATAATCACTTCCACAAACGTAACTATAAATAATTTGAACCCATTGGGAACATAACACCAGACAAGGATCTCACATATCCAAACGTGACTAACTCAAAAGATAATTTCACTTGCTTATCACTCTATGATTTGAGAACCAAGACTTATCATGTTTCTATGTGCTGATTTACTCACCCATGACAACAAACTTGGAAAACTGGGACACAATTTAATAAGGAATATAGGCGCTCAATCTGCAATGAGTCTCAATTAGTACCCCCAATGTAATAGTCTCAGATCAGCAGATAAGAATGTAGAGATTCTGCATCACATCCTCTACCAACACCGTCTCGTCATAAGATCCTGGAAGAGACAATTATCAGGAAAGAATGAGACACAACATTTAAGAGCTCGAGTTAGTTTGCTTATAGATACCAAATTAAAAGAAAAATTAGGTAAACTCAAGATGTATTGATGTGAATAGGATGGGAAAATTTGGTGCTGAACCAAGAACATGCAATCGTGACCCATCTACTAAAAGTGACATGAAGGTGAAGATTGTGACCTAAAGGTGTAAAATGTACTAAAAATTACTCATGCTGTATCATTTCCAAAATTACGTACCTATTCTTTAGAATTCACAGCATTTGCATGTTTAGGTTACTTATTCACAATAGCAAATTCGAGTAAATGAGACTAATGATTTTCGTATAGAGGAACCTGAGAGTTCATTCGCAAAGAATTGATTGATCGATTAATGCAGAGGTATATGGCCAACCAACCCCATCTCAGCTTCCCAGCTTCAAACACACAACCCCTCCTGCACTAGGTCCTCTGTTGTTACCTCCAAGGCCAATGCTGCTTAAATGGCTTTCCTAACTCACCACCGGTTTTTCACCAACAAGAGCATTGTCTATCCGGTGTATGATGTAATTGTTTGTGGATATTTCAGGCAGAGTATTCGACCGAACTTTCTTGGAAAGTAATGAAATTCTCAAGATCGGGACAGTAACTGTCTTAACAAAAAACATACTAAAAGGGAGTGGCGGCTAGAAACTCATCACGCTATCTTTTCCACGATCTTGGCAGACCTTAACATCTGTGACTAAAGGTAATATACATTCATTTCAGGCTGCCTTTTTTATAGCCCATAAAAATTACAGTAAGAATCGATCTGCTTTCTAAAGGAGCAAAGGCTCGACACACTTAAAAAATGCGAAATATTTCCTTCCATAATACACAAATTCCAAATAATCCATTAACTCCTTAACAAACTCACAAATGATTAATGAGAGGCACTTTACCATCAATGGAATTAAGGATTCGGGAGAAAGAGACTAGCATCATCCTCCAAATGATCTGCAGATTCGAATCATCACAAGAGGTCCTAGTGCGCGACCGCCATACAAATACTCCCCGGCAGAGGCGACCGCTTTACTTCAATCCAAGTAATTAGGACCAGTCAATTTGTCCTCCGTGATCTTCGACATCATCTGACCACTTTGGCGCCTAAACAAAGCCATCTCACGATTCACCATTAGAAGCCACAGCAAGATCAGTGGCGTAGTACCTTAAGTAAAGCGGATTCAAAACCACGTAAACCAAGAGCAATGGGTCATTCGACACAAAAAATCACCAAAATAGCGCATCTAGGTACCAAACAGAGAACCAAAGTAGACTAAAGGTTCTGGTTTGGCCACGAACGACACCCTGAGAGAGGAGGAGCCGAATAAGCCTCTCATCTCACCACACGCGTGGCACGTGTGGATCTGTCCCGAACAGATGGCATTGAGCTCACACGTGATTTCCAAATGCTGGATTTAAAGCTTGTCACTACCATTGCTTTCATGCCGAGGTGATCCCACTCGAAATGGGTGTTTCAAAACACTCTACAACTCTCTCGGAAGACTAAAACCGCTTAAAACAAATAAAATTTCCTAATCTAAGCCCTAGGCTCTGATACCATGTAGAAACTAAGAGAAGAAGAGTTGGAGGAATGAATTCTTTGTATTTTCCATTGAGTCATCATACATATATATATATACAAGAAGGTTAGTCTATACATTAGGTAAGACGATCTACTCTTACGACCATATAAGTAAAGTATCCTAATAAAATACAAACCAATATGTTAACGTATGATACATACTATAACATGATCTTTTTTATGTAATTGCTTATTCAGAAGAGTTGGTCATCCTATGAAAAAATTCAGCGTTTCCATTGCCTTCCTTCAACCATACTTCTGCACTCTACCTCCAAGACACCTCCATTAGAGACCATTTCTAAATTCCTCCTAATAAATCTCTCTTTAGCCTTCAATGACAAAATCCTAGTCCTTTCGAAAGCAGGATGAGCAGCTTGTACTACTTTATCCTCGCTTGTTTGTTTTAATGATAATTATAAGTGTTTTTAATGCTAAAATCTAATTTTGATGATGAGGTCTTCCTCGAGCCAAACGAAAGAAACCGAAGCAAAATCGATCAAAAACGAAGCAAAAGAGCAAAAAGGTCAATGTTGTGAATAGCGCCAATGTCAGGATTAGTTTTTTTAATAATAAAGAGCGGTATATTGACCAAAAGAGAGAGTATACAAGACGTATACAAGAGAGGCCACAAAAAGCCAAAACAAAAAGAAAAGGGCAACAATAAAAGAAAGAGACAAACAAACCAACCCAAAAATTCCACATCTTAGGCATAGCCATAGAACCTAAAACAGAGCAATCTAACAAATTCAATATCCGCCTTTGGAATAAACTCACCCCATGTGAACAGCGATCGAATAACTGAAAGCTTTTGTCTCAAAGGGAAAAAATAGCATCTTCAAAATAATTTTAATTCTCTTCCAGACAGCCCAATAAAAGTAGGGTGCGGCCTCCAAATAGCCTTAGCTTTTTTCCTAACTCCACTAACACCAAAGGCAAGAAGAAGATCACCCACTCGGTCCCTAAATCTTCGTATGATAGTGGATTAGAATGTGCTCCACTCTTCTTCCTCCTTTCATTAGAAGGATGATGCTAGCTAAATGAAAAACCCCATTTCTTCTCAACTCCGAAGCCGGTAAGAACCTTACCCACCACACTTGCCATGCAAAAAAAGCCCACTTTTGGGATATGCTAGTTCCATAACATTTCACAGGCACTTATGCAGAGAAGCCCTCCAACTCTTCAAGTAAGCTTTTACCTTGAAGGACTCTCGACTCATCCCCTTCCAAGACAGCCTTATACCTTTTTAAGGAAGAGATTTGATGTTGCTAGTCACCCCGGAGCAAACTCCTAAACATCAATTTCCATCTCCCAATCATTAAAAGACCCCATAAACTTGATCCTGTGCTCCTCCACCATCTTCCTCACCAATCTCAAAGAACTTGCAAATTTTTAGAAACCGGCTATGATATGAGGCCAAGGAAAGCATCACAAAGGTTGTCTCTCCCACATCGAGTGTCTCCCAAATATGATTTTCCTACGTCTCAATTTAAAACACACGGTCTTTTCTAGTTATTCACCTCTTTGCAATCGACTTCCAAAGACTAACCCATATACTTCTAGATAAGGAGTGAACCAAACTGCCTGCGGATCCATATTTTGTTTTAATACACGATCTACACATAGATTCATCCTGCACTACAAACCTCCAAGCCCACTTTCACAATAAAGCTCTATTTAGTAGTCAAGCCTCTCTACCCCAAACCACCCTTATCCTTTCCCTAGCTTATGGAGTTCCAATTTACTAGGTGGATTTTTCTGACTGTTGAGCCTCCTCCCCACAGAAAATCTCACTTAATTTTCTCTACTCTACTTTTGACACTCTTAGGCATTCTAAAAAGGTACAACAAGTATATAGCATATTTGACAACGCGGCTTCGACAATGCAAGCCTCTCCCTCAGAGAAATATGAGTATAGTCTCTCTCCAAGTGGAGAGCCTTTGAATTTCTCCCTCAATCCTTCCCACACCCTTGTCGAATTTATCTAGAGCCGAGAAGAAGCCCAAGGTAAGAGTGAGGGCAGGATCCTACTTACACCCTACCGCATGCTAATATAGGCTTGTTGTCCACATTACCAACCAAAGAAAATGACCCTCTTATCCAGGTTGATTCTCAGCGAGAGAGCTTCAAAATACAACAAGATCCAGCTTAGATTCAACATTTCATCCTCGGCATCTTTATAGAAAACCAAAGTATCATCTGCGAACAAAAAATGGGAAACATTCGTGACATCACCAAAACTATTCCTAAAGTTATAACCTACAAGATAGCCTCCCCTTGTAGCTTTGTCAATCAGGATAGAAAGTACCTCCATCCCGTGACAACCTCCATCCTGTGACAAAGAGATACGGGATAACAAATCTCCTTGTCGCAAACCCTTGAGCTTTGAAGAACCCTTCGTTGACTACCGTTGATAATCACCTAAAAAGCAGCCGGGAAATGCACCACTGTATCCACCCTATCCACGTACTACCAAAGCCCATCTCCCTGAGTACCGTGAGAAAAAACTTCCAATTTAGCTTGTCATAAGCTTTCTCAAAATCGAATTTACAAAGGATTCCTTTTTCCTTTCTCCTCGTCATTGAATCAATCACTTCATTTGCTATTAGAGAGGCATCCGTGACTTGTCTACCTTCCATAAAGCATTTCGGGGCTTTGTCAATTAACCCGCTCATCACCTTTTTCAACCCGTTTCCTAAAACCTTGCTATCGGGCCAGAGACTCCCACCAGGAGCATAGGTCTAAAATCCTAAAATCATCCGCCTTCCTTCTTTCGAACCATCACTATGAAGGTAGAATCTGCCACAAATTTGCTAGAAACGAAGAAATCCCGAATACAACATCACCACCTTGATCGGCCCCCAACCGAATTGCCAAAGCAAATCAGATGCCCATCCGGCCCGTGAGATTTCTCCCATTTAGCCTGCAGAAGAGCGGAAAACTTCCTCTCGTAAAAAGGCTTCTCCACCTAACCGCCTTGATCTTCCAATTTCGAGAAAGACAAACCTCCATTAGCACCTCCAATCCCTAGACTATAAGAAGGATTGAAAGGCATTAGCCACGCCTTATGTAATCTGGGCCATCCATGTCAAACCCCGTCAATTTTAGTTTAATATTTCACTAAGCTTCGTGGGAGTTTGCCATTATGAAAGAATTATGTGTTTCTATCACCTTCCTAAGCCAAATTTCCTAGACTTTTATCTCCACATTATTTCCTCTAGCAATGCCCATCTTTTGAACCTCTAACTCTACAGCCTTTTCTACCTACTGACGAGTCAGGGTCTTCCAGATCTACTAGAATCCTAATCGCGCTATTCTTTGGAGCCTGACATTTTTTCTTGTCTCAACCCTCCCAAAAACCTCCTTATTCCACCATTTAAGCTTAATTTTGAGGGCTTTTAATTTCTCCGCCACCATAAAGCTACCTTTACCCCTAACTTCGAGGCTTTTCCACCACCCATCAATAAGACTTTTAAAACCTCTTAAACCACATGTTTTCAAAGCGAAAAGGAGTAAGGCCATGAACCAAACTACCTCCTCTAATCAACAAAATCAGAAATGGTCTAAGAGAGGCCCTGGAAGAATGCTTCAGTAGCATTCGGCACCACAAATGCTGTGATCAAGAATCAGTCCAACCCGCCATTCGTTTCAGCTCTCCAAAATTAAGTAAACACACCTCCCGAAGGTAAACTTTTAATTTAGCTCATCGATAATTGGGAGAATCTTTCATGTTCCTCGCTCCATCTTCCCTCCCTATTTCTTTCTCCCGGGAATCTTAGGACATTAAAATCATGCACCAAGGATCTCCCCACATGCCCTGATAGCCCCCCAGATCCTCCCATAAAAGTTCCATGTTTTCCCTCTTTGTGGATCCAGAACACCCGTAAAATCCAAATAAAATCATCTCGCAGAGACGGCTTCAACCTACAAGATAAAGTGCGTGTAGCTGTTTCCTCCATCCCAAACTAACTGGACTACCTGGGCATCCCAGCAAACAACCTCTCCGTATACCTTTAAACAAGAAGCTACCCAATCCATTGTTGCTGGACACCAAGCTCCGAACCAACCCCTTTGTGAACAAGATTTCCATTTAAGCTGGATACGCATCACATATTTTCCGAAGTTTCTAAGGAACATCTTAATGAGTTTCCTTTTGTGAATAAGTATACTCTCTAGGTGCTGTAGAGCACTCTTAGCCATGGCAAGGCATGGAAAAGCTACACCAAGGCATAGATTTCGGGGCCCCACTTCATATTTGGCTTCGCTAGCCCATTTGTTCCCCAAATCACAAGCAGCCTATTTAAGCGAACATTTTTGTGGTTTCAAATAAGACTTAGAGGCTAGAAACCACATTTTGCCTTCGGAAGAAGGTAGAACAAAAGAGGAGAAGAGAAAAGATTGAAGATTCCACTTCTAACCTAGTTCTTCCTCTCTCTCTCTCTCTCTCTATGACTCTTCCATCTATGTATATATTTGCTTTAGACAGTATTAGACTTATTTTCCTAGTAATAAGATGTAGACCAATCTCAATGTTTGAACTCTATTAGTTTCAATGGATTATTGTCTTATTTTGCATATATGTTGAGTATTTCCCATCTCTTCTAATGCTTGTGAGTAGTCACCAATGCATGACGGTGATTCAAAATGAGACCGAGAAGACTATTGAGTTAGACCATGAATAAAATACCATTTGGATTGTCATGGAATAGAGATATTCATGAGATTAGGTGTGGTATTATGATTTCTTGTGCTAATGAGTTCCAAAGATTCATAGTTATTACAAAGATGTAGTTAGCTTGTATTTTGGGGATATGTTATTGATAAGCCGAAAGATTAGTAATTACATTAGAGAAAATCACCATCAACATGGAAATAAGATTTGATTGATTGAGTTAGAGGTTCAAATAGGATTGTTTTTGTGAAATCTATGCCCTAGGGTTTTTGTGATGTTGTAGGTTTTCTTTATTGAGTCTTAGTTTCCTTTGTCGATGTTTTAGATTAGTATTTGCATGCTTGATTTTATTATTTTGTCTTTCAAACTGCTTTGTCTATCCAAATAGAGTTATGCTAGAACCAGACCCAGGTCACCGTTCACCACCCTCAAGGGCTCGACACCCTCTTACTAATTATATTACTTGTTAGTGATGCGTATACTTTGCGCAAATTCTAGTTATCAGATCCATAAACTCAACGCATCCCAAAAACCACTTTTACACTGCTGCATCACTTTTATTTTCACTCTCACCCACCCAAACACCTCTTCATTCCAATTCTTTTAAAACAAACTTAAGTGCCTTCAACTTAGTCATTAAATAAAACTCTGAAAGATCTGCTTGAAAATAAACCCTCTCCACCGCCTCTCAACAACTCCTTTCTTAAAGCCCCTCTTTCAAACTTACATGTTCTCAAAACTCAAGGAATAACCCATTTACTAATCCTTCTCCATCAAACATGATCGAAATGATCCAAAGTGTTTTATAGGTGTACCACACTACACCACAAACATGCCTCTCTCTCAATCCTCTTTAACCAAAAAAAAATCCAATCTAGAGATCGAATCGTTATTCTAGCCACCCCTTCACATGAAAGGGACCCATTGAAGAGGAAGACCCCTCAATCCTAATTCAACAAGGATCTTTGAGTTACTTCTCATAAATGAAGAAACTCTTCCTCCCTTCTTCGCTCACCCGAAAACCGAATCACATTTAAATCTCCCAATTCTTCCTTCCAGATTCCATATCCCACTCACCATCACATCGTAATACTCAACTGGGTTCCTTGATATGTTCATCATCCACTAGCCCATGTTGCACCAACTCCTCCTAAAAGCTCAAGCTTCATAGGATCTTTGGATGCACATGACATGCTTTAACACTCTTCCCCCGCAAGGTGCCCCATACCCGCACATGGAGAGTCAAATAAACCAAATAGAGTTCGATACTGATTCTTTCAATCAACAAACTGTAACAATTGCAAAGAGATGGCTAGCTCGAACCTAAGACCTCTCGCTCAAACCAAGCTCGATACATGTTAAACAACCAACTTTCCTAAAGTGTCTGCTATATGAGCTTCATTTGACATAATACTATGCCTCTTTAACACCCTGTATGCTTAAGAGCTCTCGAAGTACTACAAGTGTAACTAAAAATAAAAGAGAGGTGAGAAAGGACATTATATTCTTAAAAAAAAGAAAGAGATCTCTCCTCATTTAAATCTTTAAATAGAATACTGTACTTTTGCTTTCACCCTTGTAATATCTAATGAAGGACTGTATCATCCAAACTATGCATCTTCATGGTACTTATAAGATACAAATTCTCCCCAACTCTAACTCCCTTTATCCCTCTCTCGATTCACCCCATGCTCATACAAATTTTCTGCAAACAAGTGCCATACAAACTCCTTACCCTCAAGAAGAATGATGCAAAATCTTTTCAACTCAACATTCTACACTAAACAAAATAGGAATCTCCTTGCCTACGCTCAAAGCCTCATATTTCCCACATCCCTCACTTTTTAATCTTTATTGCTCTAACTCCCTACAACAGTTTTTCCCTCCACTTCAGCTACAATAAACACTATACACTTAAGTCTCCTACCATCTACAAAGTAACCCCTACATGGTTCTAACATGCTTTTGAGTTTCTTTTTCAACCTACTCCACTGTAGTCTCAAAAGGATTTCATCTATATCACAAACCAGACTCTTATCACCTATATTGAACCTCATTCATCTCATATCTCTTCAAGAGTGTATTTACATGATTCCAATTTTTGTAAATATAATCTGATAGTCGTTTAGAAACTGCGCCTTCACCTAACTCCAACATGAAGACTATATTTTGGATTGTCATGATACCATATGGTGAGCAGAGGATTCCACTCTATGCTTACAATGGGAAATTTGATCATCAAGCATAATCTATGAACCCTTAGCTAAGCAAGCAATTCAAACACCCTTTAATGTAGAACAAGGAAACAAATATAACTCATTACAACCATATAGTTAAATACAAATTACAAACAAGATAATGTTGATACAGAAATTCATTACACCAAGAGAATCTCATATGAAGTAAAATTAATTATACTTGTATGGCTGAGGTGTCAGTTGATGATGAACCCATGATTGCATATTCCTTTGAAACTTCAAACAACAAAAGAAAGATACCTGAATGTCACAATTGATAGAAACAGTGAGAGAAGACCATAAAATGTGCAAGTAGGTGACCTATGATAGATATTTGAAGAGAAAGAATCTGAAGCTCCTATGTTATAGGATGTTTCAAGCTGATTGAAGGTATTTTTACTCCTTTAATAGGTCAGAAACTTTACAGGTTAGGCTTGAATAGGAAATATGGCAGGGTCTTAGCTCGTAAAATATATATAGAGGAATATGGTATAATCTTAATATAAAGTTTAAAGAAGTATGTTTTATAGTATAGAGGTTTAAATGAATTTTATGTTATAAATACATAAATAAAATTCTGTTATCTGCTAATAACAGAAAGGTCAGAATAAATGCATGTGAATATGCAATAGAGTACTAAATTGTATTTTTATGCACTCCTGTGCCGAAACTATAATCTAAACAGTCCAGAAAACTCATCCGTGCATCCCGCACCAAACCGCACTTATACGTCCGCCTCTGGCTCAAAGGCTCATCCTAAGATCAACTCCACTACCTATTTACTGCATTATGCCCACACTGCTGTCCCATGCTCTTATTTTCAATCCATTGTCTACAACATTATGCTCAACCTCCTCCAAATCCACCCTTGAATCACAACTCATTAACCCAGCTTTTCATTGTTCTATTCACCAGTGCAACATCATGTCTTACTTCCTTCCTTCTGCAAATTTTTATCATATTCATTATACGCAATCATGTCAGTTTTATTCACACCACAATACAATCTCTACTTACATTTATTATTAGAGAGATCAGTCCTAATATAGTCTTTCTCTTGCGCTTTATTTGAATCCAACCGTCCTCCTAAAATGGGTTTTTCACTTTCAGAGGCCACTTGGGGTAAAAGTGCCTACTTGGATCAGCTAAACGTCACTAAGAGTTCTGCCAATGTATTGACATTCCTTGTGAGAGGATTTGAAGAGACACAGAACATTTGTTAGTCTATCTCATCATTGCAAGAAAGCTTAGATTTTTAGATCCTTTATCGATTGTTGGGACAAGTCGGGTCTTTACGGTCTGGGTCCCCGACTCCTACCATCCCGGCAAGGATAAACATGTGGAAAACTAAAAAATCCGTCATGTACTCCCTCGCTATTCTTGGACTTTATATTTGAGCTGAATATGGTGACATTTGAGAATCAGGTACTGTAACTCAAAGGACAAAAGCTACTTTCAACAATTTATGGTCTTGGGCAAATTTGTGTAGTGATAACACGAACCCTTTTGGATTTTCGACTTGGCCGTATTTCATGTATTTAGAGTTCATGGTTGCCTTGTTTGGCTGAGATTTTTTAGTTAAGCAATTTGTTCTGCTGCTTTTTGTTCTCCATTTGGTTCCCTCTCGTACTTTTGGTCAATATATATTGCTTTTTACTTCCATAAAGAAATCCGATTTAAAGATCACAATGAATTCATTTTTATTATTTATTGGTAATGTTTGATAAAATTATATCCATTTTACTTCACTTCTTAAGGTTCTTTTTCTTTCTCCATTTTTTAGATGAATATTTTTGCTTTTAGTTTTTATTTTTTGGTTGTCTTCTCCAGCATACTATTCAGATATTACTCATAAAATTCTAGTTTTGAGTGCTTGACTCTAGGCTGGGTGAAATATTAGAAATCAAAATTTTCAGAAATAACATTGAAAATTTAAGAGCAATCCCAAGAGAAAACCCTAGGCCCAGCCTCCTCTGCTTGGATTCTAAGAGAATAGAGTACTAAAAGAATGTACGATTTCGTTTCTATGTTAACTCCATCTTTGCCTTCCAAAAAGGAGGCCACAGAAAAACCTAAATTACTAAGCCAAATAAATTTAGTGTGTTTTAATTAGTTTTATTTTCTCTATTCCTTAATAAATGCTTGAGGAAATCTTAAAATTAAAGTTTTAATTACTGTTTAATTTTTTTTGCATTTAAATTAATCTAGTTTTCTATAGAAGAAAGTACATTAAATAGAAGATGGTACTTAATAAAATTTCTAGTTTGCTATAATTACAGTGCAGTTCAAAGGAAACCCTAATTCGAAACTTCGAGTAAGCACTCGTGTCAAGAGGCAGAGTGGAAATGCGACCCTATTTGGGCCGCAAAGAAATGAAAGGAAACATTCCTACATTTTCTCTCATATTTTCTTGCTTCCAACAATCCAAAAACAAACAATAAAACTCCTTCTAACTCAGCTAGCCAGTCATGTTTATGATAGGGTCCTGATCCTACACGTGTCCCACATTTTCATCCAACCCAAAGCTTTCACTTCCTCCAAAACCATTGCATCCAAAACCCTATTTTACTCCATTTTAAACTTATAAATAAGTATAAATTGCTGCACCCTTTAAACCCATAAGCCTAATTTTTGGTTAAATCTATTTACTTAAACGCTTGGGCAAACAACCTGGAAGCAGTGTACGAAGTGATCGTCAATCAGGTAGCAGGAGCGGCCCAAATTTAAATCGAGGCAAAATAATATGGCTATGTCCTGTGTGAGAATTTCTTGTTTAACCAAACCACTTAATTGAGATTGAGACATATAATTTTATTTTTATTTTTTTATAACGAGGCGTCTAATCACTTACGCCAAGATCCGACTAATCCCCTGCGATCATAATAATCCTACTAACCATGTGACACTGCGTAGCACGCATGAATTCCTCAAGAGCGGCTTCGAGACATATAATTTGGTAAAACCAAAATAGACCACTCTAATTGAGATTGAGACATATAATTTGGTAAAACAAAAATAGCCTTAATGATAACCACATCATCCGACTTGGATGATAAGAGTTTCAAAATCTCCTAATTTTTCTATTTCCAAATGATAGCCCATTAATCCTGCACTTTGTTACTCTTTCTTGCAATGGAAAACTAGAGATTTTATTTTTGTCTGTCATGTAGTGTCTTTAAAGGGTTTTTAACTATTCTTCTTCTTGTTTTTCATCATGTTGATGTTGTTGTTCGTCCTCTGCTTCATTGACTTCATCGGAGGAGGAGTCAATGGTGCTTCCGCCAATGATTTCAAACGTATACGAGGGGCTTTGATTGTGTGGCATTCGCCGATATCCGTGTCTTTGATGAAAGCTTCATAATTTTGCAAGATAACAATAAACAGTCTCAATTAGCAACTATTTCCGGCCGAGCGATAATGGATGGGGAGGATTACCTGACGCTAACAATTTTTCTTATGTTTAAGGAAATATTTAAGACCCATAAATTAGTCAGCCTCATTTTATAGTTGGGGATTGTAGTGTTCGGGATTGTATTTACAAGAGCATGCTAATAGAGTTGGAGTATTTGTCCATGTGTGAGGTATGGGAGCTTTGCTGAGCAGTAGCCTACTTATATCATTTGTTTTACTTGTGTTTATGTGAAAAGAAAAGCTCGATGTAAACTAGACATGATTTTTTCCATTCAATAATCATCAATTGCTCTCATGATCACTTTATTTAACTGACAAAGGTAAGACCTTTCGAAAAACCAATTTCTCAAAAGCAAGAAATCGCATTTAATTACTGAGATTTATTTTGATGATGAAATGATGGCGATTTAATTGTTTTAATGAACGACATTGCATTTCCGGTATACTGGAATCGTAGTTTTCGGCGATCGAAGATTTTACGACGTGAACGACATTCGACGCTGATAAAAGCTACATATAACACGATTCACGTGTCATAAGTTGCATGAGAGATAAACGGATTAAACGATTTGTCGGTATAATGCCAAACGCCGAAAAATCCAAGATTTGGCGCATTGTTAACACTGAACTAGAAAAGACAAAATAATGCATAGCCAAGGTCTCTCTCAACTGAAATACAATCAAACGTGAAAGAACGAGAAATGGACGCAGTGGCTATGGAAGATCTGGATTTAGAAAAGAGAATGACCTCCTTCTCTTTAGATTTTCAGAGATCCACTGTTTGACTCATTTTAGACAAGAAGGAAAGTCACTCTACGCACGAGGCTCTACGCGCGTGGGTCTATTTTCTTGAGAAGTTTCGGCTGTAAAACTCCGCGATGTATACTTTATCCTACTTGAGTTTTACACTCGCTTGGTTGCTTACACGTTTCGATTTACTGAGGCCTTGAACTGTTGTTAACTCCGTCCCAAAACTCGGGACCGAATTTTTTTAGAAACTCTTTCTAGCTATTCGACACCACTGACTATGTGTGGATGGTGTGGTCACAGGTTGTGATTTATTTATCAAATCATGATTTACTTTGCATTTATATCTTAAAATTACATTTAAATTTGCCTCTGTGCTTAATCGACGATCGATAGCTTCAGAACAAGAACCCAGGTCTTACTGCTTCACATGAATAGTGTTCACGAAACAAAACTCCCATGCTTTTTTTCGCCCATTTGCTGTAATCCAAACCCAACCACTCACATTCTCACTAGCCAAAGGAACTAATTTCGTGTAATGGATTAAGTAAATTACATAACACGTACAGGATTTAAATTATGTAAATATATGTATGATGATATATTTGCATGTTTTATATAAATTGTATTTGAATTTGACACTGCGTATCCTATTATAACGCAAGACCCTTGTGAACATAAGTAATGGAGCGATGAGGTGGTTTATCGAGAGAGTGGTCGAGGGCTGACTAATAATAGTAATTATCTGAGTGTGTCTATTATAATATCGTGAGAAATTCATATAAAATATCAATCATCGGAAATGCCAATTGATATACATCGAGGGTTGTCCACTAAAGATAATCTAGTCTGGTCCACTACTTGTATCAAGGCGGTTGTCCACAAATAAAAACAAATATCTTTGTTTGAAAATAAGGTTTCACATGGCTTAGCAAGCGCGAGAAGCCTAAAGATAACTCTGACATGAAGTCATTACTAGACATTCAAGCAGACTACCGACTCACACTTCATATTCACGAAAGATTACATATGCACTTAGGTGGAGAGTAACCATTTGTGTGGTGATTCCACTATTGAGCATTACCACTCCCGTCGAGGAAATTTATTATTTTAGTTACAGGAGCTGCATGAAGACTCATTCATCATAGAGGCCGCTAAGAAAGTCGGGTCGTGGCTTTCTGCTTTATGATGTACTACATGTTTTAGAATTTAATTTTAATATATGTTGTATAAGAGTAAAAGTTTAACTCTTGTAACTATGGTGCTATAATTGGTATGTTTAAGTGAGTATTGTTTCATGGGCCCAAGTGGTCGCTTTACCTTAAGGTATATGTCATTGAAAATCGTTTGGGACAGCTATACTACGAGTGTAGCCTCTCCCATATAAATGCAGACTCCATTCGATTTTTCGCAAAAATGTTTCGCCGCCCGACATTCACGAATGTTTTCCGCGAGTTGATGGGTAGTCAACTAATTTCGGAATGGGGCGCCACAAATTTGGTATCGAGCTACCTATACGACTACCTAGGGCTTGAGTCGATTTGGGCTTAGGCCATAGTCTTTGAGGTGTAAGAACATCATCACTAGGTGTGGTTCAATGTTAAGTTTAGGTATAAGATTACCTAGGAAATCACATGACAAAACTAGGACACTGCATCCATGTGTTTGGTGTGTCTTGTGTGATTTGATGAATTGTTGTGTGAAAAATATGCATAACATGAATTATGTGTTGTGATTGTTTGGGTGCTTAGGTAATATACTATTGTGTGTTCGAAATTTTTTCGGGGAGTTTACATTGTGTAAAACTAGGGAAAATAAAAATAAATTTTATAAATTTATTTGGGTTTATTGGGAAAAAAATATTTGAAAGGGAGGTTTGAATTGAGAAATGACACATTTTTATAAATTATTTGAGTGTTCGAAAAAAATGGGTATATGATTTTTCGCATTTTCCAAAGAGCTGGAAATAATTAAAAAAATAATGAAAAAACGAAAAAAAAATGGGGCGGTGCAAGAACTGAATAAGCACACCATTTAGTTATTGGTATTGTGTCAACACGGCATTGTATCAGACAAGGTAGTTTTGGTGTGCGTAGGTCTGTCAGATTGCAAATTAGCGGCAGGAGTTGCATTGTGATAAGAGGAACCCGCTGGTGAGGGAGGTGTATCACAGGCGCGGGCTGGTGGGAGAGGTCACAACACAATTTATTGTATCGTGACAAGTGGTTTCATTCTAGCATGGTAACACAGTTAGGGAATTGTGTCACAACACAAGGAATTGTATAGACAAGTCGCCTGTTGGGCGTGTCACGACACCAATCGGGACGTGACATGGAGCAAGGGAAAGCCGGATTGTATCGCGAATACACCTACACCTAGGTGTGATTCCTCGATTGGGGCAGCGCCGGGCAAAGATCGCGGTCGCGACGCACGTGGCAGCACGACACGGCTCGCGAAGCGTCTGACGCCACTATACTACCATCGGGGGCCCGCGACACGACGCCGCGCACTACGATACGGGCTCGGCCAGGCAACTCCACGACACGGCTACCGGGTCGCCATCAATGACATCGCCACGCCGCAAGCTCGCACCCAGGTGGGCCGGTTTGCCAAGAGTCGCACTGATGCACCCAAATTTCGCTTTGACTCAATATCGCTCGAGTCATTTGCCGCAATCGCTCACGAACACCGTCTCATCACAAAATTTGTTCAAAAAAAAGAAAAAAAATAAAATTTAATTAATAAAAATAAAATCAAATCAAATAGACAAAATTTTGGAAAAAATGAAATTTTCAAAACAAATTCAGGATAAAATTGATTCGAATATGTGAATTAATTGTCTCACATTGCATTTAAATGCAGTGGACATAGAATATGAATCAGACACTCGGTATGAATAGTGTCTCGGCCGTGTTTATGCCTTAGAGATACTACATTGTACAATCCCATTTGAACTGCCAGATGCATACAGAGACGAGGAATGTAGAGGGCGTCCACTTCGGTACTGGCCAGCAATTACCCAGATTCTCACCAACCACCGCATTTGACCGCAGGCTCAGAGAGACTGTGAGGTATCACACAACTATAGCACAGCCGGTATAAAGGTAGTCGTGGAGGTCCCAGAACTCCTAGAGGGTTTAGGCGCATCATCCTCCGACATTCACAGGGGAGGAGATCCCATGGTGGCACTCACTGGTTCATGCATCGAGAAGGTGTTAGAGGCTATGGAGATTTTCTACCTCCGACCCGACCAGATCAAGCTACCGCCCAGCCTGTAGGCGAGGGCCCAAGTACGGTGGAAATGGGCAAGGACTCCTGTGAGACTTGCAGGCGCGGACATGGGCAGAGTTTCGTGAGCTGTTCGCGGGTAAGTACTTTCCGTGACACCGCAAGGCATGCAGCTAGAGTTCCGTGAGCCGGGGCTGTGGGGCGGCGACTGTGTGGATGGATTGCGGCTGGAGTTCACAGAGTTAACCCGATTCATGATGATTATGTACATGCATGGCCAAGGTTGTGAGGATTCGAGAATGGACCAAGTTGTTCATTCAAGCCGATCGAGGACTTCGCCTATGATATGTGGACTCCATGGTTGGGACAACCCTGACCATAGAGAGAGAGAGAGATAGAGGATGCTCGGAGCACTCGGGATGCTAGTGTTAGTGGCAAGAGGAAGGAGAGTTAGTCTTCTTCCAGTTCAGGAAAGAGGCAGAGGGCTTCTAGTTCACGAGGGTTCTAGAGTCGCGGCCATCCGAACCGTGATGACATGAGAGTTGGGTCGGGTCAAGTAAGGCAGATGGTGTGCTACCATCACAGTAACCCGGATAAATGAGGAGGGATTGCCCCTGCAGATGTGTGGATCCCGTGGCTCGGACAAAGACAGCCCCGCCAAGAAAGGTGACAGAGAGGATACAAAGATATTCCTCCACAAACACAGCTGAGGAGCTGGGCCTTCGCTTCGTGGAGCTACACTGCACCTCCCATTTCACGTGCAAGCCCAAGAGGCTGTGGGTGAGGCAAGACGAGGCCCACAAAGTGTGGACATCGTGGGTTCAGTGGCGCATCTATGCCATCACACCGCAGGCTTATTCAACACATCAGCTAGTTATACATGGTACGTTTTTGCTATCTCGCTTATGGGCAAGAGTGTTATTTGATTATGGTGCTTCGCATTCATTCATCGCCGTGATCGGGCCAGATAGAGCAGCTAGAGGTCGGTGGACCTGTAGGAGCCTTAGATAAAGGAAGAGTTCTCCTGGGCGATTAAAGGCGCAGGATGGGGATGATATGTCGAGGTCAGCGCGAGTCGAGATCTCGACTCTAATTACGCTGACCCGAGGATCATGGACATGTCAGAGTTTGATGTCATCCCGATGGATCAGCCGACGCCCACGCAGAAGCTTATCGATCATGGAGCGTAGAGGCCACCGCCACACCGCATGATCGCACTTGCAGCATTCGAGACGACATTTCGCCCCGCATGCATAATGCAGTCCAGTTTCAGTGACGTTAATCCAAGTCATTAACGTAGCCCACCAGAGAACCAGGAGGAGACCGCACTTAGAAAGTACTTCGAGAGCGAAAGATGTGGATGTTTCCAATGAGCTGTCTGACCCGCTCCACGTAGGGTCTAATTTCAAGATCGTTACACCCCTCGATATTTCACCCATCTCTATGACTGCAAGATAGGCGAAGAGCTGAGCTGCGTGGAACCGAGTCCAAATTATATGAGCTACTGGATAAGGGGTTCATTGGGACCGAGCACTTCACCACAAATTCCGCCCCGGTTACAGCAGCATGACAAGATCCTTCACCGTGTAATTGATTATGTGCAATGGAACAGTGAAGACACCAAGAATCTCCAGATCTACTACCGAGGGATTGACGATTTGTTTGATTAGTTGAGAGGAGCATGAGTTTACTCCAAGATAGACTCTTCAGACCGTTACCATCGCTGAGGGTTAGGAGATGTATATCCTTAAGACAACGTTAGACGCCGCATGGGCAATTGAAGCCATTTTTGATGTTCTCTGGTCGATTTAACGCGCCAAGAAATATCTACGATCTCATGCATGTGGTATTCCAATATCTAAATCAGTTTGTCGGTTTTCGTGATGACATCTCGACTACTCCCACGCAGGGAGCATGAGTATCACTGAGGATCAGGTTACGCTGTCAGAGACCATTAATATACGCCAAGTTCGCAAGGTGTGCCGCTTACCGGTGCGAGATTTAGACACGTGGTGTCAAGATCGAGGTCACCACCCGTAGAAGTTTGAGGCCGTGATGAGTCGGGAGAGACCAAAGTCGCCGATAATGAGTTTCTCGATCGGCCGGTATTACAGAGATCTTATCGAGGATTTCTCCCGATAGCGCGCCATCTATGATAAGGCTGGACCCTAAGGAGGTCAAGTTTGATTGTGATGATCGATGCGAGGAGGCATTCTGTGAGTCAAGAGGAGACTTACTTCATCTCTATCTTGACAGTCCCTATTAAGGATGTGGGTACATAGTTGTGTCAGGATGCCTCGAATAATTAGATGTGCTTTGATGTAGTCCCAAGAGGCAAAGAGCTACGGTTCCGTCGCTGAAGAATCATGAGCAGACTACCCACACACTCCATTACGGAGTCAAGGCCGTAGTCTCAGCACCAAGATTTGGCCACTACTTATACGGAGAGGAGTTCGAGGTGTACTCAGACCACAAAGTCCGGGCATATTTTCACGCAATGATCTCAATATGAGACAACGCAGATGGATGGAGTTCCTGTAGGATTATGACTTCACTTCGCATTACCATCCCCGGGCAAATGTCGGTCGATGCACCTACTAAGTCACGGAGTATCGACCAGTATAGCTTCCCTGAGTGGCGATGTCGACGTGGGACATTGATTACAAAGATACCGAAAGGTGCACACAGGGTATCACGGAGTTTAGCTGTAACGACCGTGACCAAATAATACAAGTTTTAACACGAGCCGACCAAGTTTGACTAACAATAAGTATGTGAGCCCAAGTTGGCTTTTTCATAATAATAATGTTACCGACGACAACATTGCGTAGGCCTCGGCTGACATAAGTTCATAGACTGCCACCTCAAACCCACGATGATAAAAGTTATGGCCCCGGGAAGTTCAAACAACAAGATTTTATCGTCCAAGGTCATTCCTCGCTTTACTCGAAACGACCCAGTAGCTCTGTATATAAACCTAGTTTTGGCGTACAACAGAACCTTAGCCCCAAAACACTCATTTCACCCAAAACCCCGCAGTGGGCTCCCCAAGACCCGCGGACCCCGAACCGGGTCAAGCCGACCCGCTTCAGCCAATCTGCTTTAAATTGCGGAGACGCTCCGACCACCTTCGACACACACGCCACCTGCAAGAGTCACACCACCAGCGACCTCGTCGTGAAATCACGGCCAACACCACGACCGCCCGGATCGAGCCAACACCTGGCGGGCGACGATCACCTCTGGTCGCCGATTGCTTCCGCCATTCCAGCCGACCCATACCCCTCCCCATTTTGACCAACTCATTCCTGGTCCTTTTCGTGAGATTCCCACCGCTTGAAAGATACGACGAAATAAGCTCCGGGCCGACTACCGATCGCTGGCCACCACCTAACTTTGAACCAAGGTAAGGGCACCGCTGTAAGTATTGTCTGGCTCTGATATAAAGTTTGTAAATTTTGGACGCCAGTTGGGTTAGTTTTCCATTGGTCATTTGGTGGCAATTAATGAAAGGTCGGATCAATTGGGTAATAAATTGGTCAAATTAGGCAAAATTGAAGATGATTAGTGAAATTGGATATTCCCTATGATTTGTTGGAGGGTTCCACTTCAAAAATTAGCCTCCGTAAAAAGCCCTAATTTTGTGCACGTCTATAGACACACTGTGATAATCGACCTCGTCTGAGTTCAATTTAGATAGTTTCATAATTCTAAAAAATCATCCTAAGACATTTGGGGCGTCCCAATGTCTTTTGGGTTTAGCTTATCGAGCTTAAATTATTCTTATTATATTACAGACTCACGAGTTCGAGATGATCCTACAGGAGCAGACTCGAGATCCAGAGTCTCGTGGGAGCCATGATATGTTTTAAATGCTTTGGGGCACATATATATATAATTGTGGTTAATTATTTTATATATATATTACTGACTGAATGGTTGGTTATATAAATATAATTATCTGCTTTTATATAAACAAGTTATCATTTCATGTGAAGTTTGTCAACATTTTAACTATTTGGAAATTTTAATGAAGTTTTGATAAATTCTTGTGGTATTTAAATATTTCGGCATATGGATTGAGGTTTAAAACCACTTTGAAAATTTATTGATTTAAGAAATGATTTTGAGATTTTTAAGTGATTTTAAGCATGTTAAATATTGCTAAAGTTTTATGTGCTTAAATTGGTTATAGTGAATATTTATCGTGGGTATTTTAGATTTCTGGCATGAATTGATGAATCGGGAATTCATCAATATATTTGATCGAGTTGTTGAAATAAAATTTATAAATTCTAAATTTATAATACAAAAGACGTTGGAAAGTATATGAGTAATACACGCTATTGACATATAAATCAATGCACTATATAGTACCAGAGGATTGATTCAGCAAGATTTATATTACGTTGCACTGGTTTGCCACTGTCGTGGAGGCTGGCTTCCACTAATCCAAGCATATTACTCTGCACTATCAGTGGAGGTCGGGTTTACCCGACTGGCCATTATTATTATTATTATTATTATATTACAGTTGTAATCGGGTTTGCTACTTGTCGTGAGGTTGGTTTTATCCAACTAGCTATATATATTATTTCCATCTACCGTGAGGCCTGCCATCGACGGATTATTATTATTATTATTACCACGCACCTTCGAGGTTGAGGGTCGAGGTGGGGCATCCTACTCGCTTATAATGGATATATAGTATGGTACATTGTTAGTTTCTCAGCAGCAGATAACCATTTCAATATTTATGGTTATTGTATTTTAAGATTATTTTTACGACATGATGTTATATATTTTATGCCTAATTTTTATGTTGTGAATAAATTCAGTTATAATTTTTCTTAATGATAATTTCGTTAAATTGTTGAGCATGAATTTCATATCGTTGACTGGGTATAGGTCAGGTTTTGTGAAATGATTTTAAATCTGAACTTTATAAAAAGATCTAGACGTGGAGGTATAGAGAGAAGGAATGTTCAAAACAAAAACACATTTTCCATATAATCATGCCACTTAACGGCATTTATTATCTCACGCTTTACTGCTTTAAACTATTTCCTAGGTCCAGACTGTCAGAGAGACTCCACCGCGCCAAAATTTTCACATCACCTTTCTCAGATAAAATCATGAAGATTCTATCTTATCTATCCGTCTCATCTGACTTATTTATTTTCATTTGTATCCCTAAATCTCAAACACTCTTAGAATGCTCGATCTTAGTATTGAACCTATATGAGTCTTTATTATGTGTAAGCTTGTATGACCCACAAGAAGATAGGCTCATGGTGGATTTGAGCTCTGAGGATCTTTTATATATATATATATATATATATATATATATATTTGAGGTAATATATTAATGCATGTGTTTACTTTCTTCTTTAAAGTGGGTTCCACTGATATTCCCTAGGATCATGGCTGCTGGGACTTCACTAAAGGACCACCCGGAACCCTGGGAGTGGTATCCTACCGTCCTCGTTATTAAGGGCAAGCACCGTCTCTCTATCAGGTAGTAATTGAGTCCCGAAGGGCAGGACGCTGAGATAGTATCCATCGTGATCGAAAGTACAACGACGGTGATTCCAGGGCTGACCGCTCACGTGAGATGACGCCTTCGTGATAAACACGCAGAAGTGGGTTCCTTATTCACCGACGGAGAGAGAGACTCAGGGAGTTTCACCGCTTCCGGATTTGCCGCGGTATCTGAGGGCAATGGCGATGTTCCAGATTCGCCGCCAAGATGACGAGCGGAATGGGCGAGACACGGTTGGGGACTTGTTCGACGACATCTCGCGTCGCCAGGTTAAGGCTGAGCACCGTAAGATACGCAGGCTACTTTAGCCATCGGTATCGGCTTTAGCCGGAGCACGCCACGATGGATTTCGGGCGAATTCACTGCCACCTGACACCGCAGAGACATGACGGTAAGGTGATAAAGTGGGACTGCTCACGGCTCCAAGACATTTTTCTAGCCGTGCGATGACCTTCACATTGGAGAGATTCCCGCCTGCTGTATATTCGAGGAGATAGTCCGACTACATGTAGCATCTGTGATCCACAGTGTCGATAGGGACTCCATGTTTACTACAAGACTTTGCAAAGGAGTTTCCAAAAAGGCTATGGCACACTACGACCATGAGTACAACTTTCCACCTCGCATAAATGGTCGGGCCGAGAGGACTATATAGTCATAGAGGACATGCCGCGAGCATGTGTCCCGGATCATAAGGGTAGCCGAAGACACTCTCGCTCATGAATTTTCCCACAACAAATAGCTTATCGCGAGCATACGTGATGGCACCATATGAGGCATTGTACGGAGGCCACGCAGTCATCGCTATGCTGACTGAGGTGGGAGAGAGCCCATCACCGGGTCCCGATACAACATTAGAGACACCTCTCGAGAAGGTGAGCTTGATTTATAACGCTCTTCACGACTGTGAGCCAGAGAAAGAGCCATGGCGATTTCACGACGTCAATTCTTAGAGCTCTGAGGTTGGTGATCACGCCTTCGGGCGTGATGCCTAAGAGAGGCGGTCGTTCGGGAAGCGAGAGGGAAGATTGTCGAGGTTTATCGGACCTTCGAGATACTCGAGAGGGTAGCATCAGAAGGCACGGCCAAGGTTACCACCCAAAAGACATGTGCCAGTGTCAACGAGATGTTTCACGCCCATGCTCGTGAAGTATACCGATCCAAACATGCGGATCGACAGATTGAGGTCGACACTCAACTGACCTTCGAGGAGGGTCTAAAGGTATTTTGGATAGCCGTGATTGAGTTTTTGCGTCACGCAAGACCGAAGAAGCGAGGGTGCTACGCGGCACTATGGAGTGGAGGAGTCCACGTGGAAGCGCGAGACACGATGCGCCACATCCCTTCTTGTTTAGGATGAAGGTACGTGATTAGTCGCTTAATAATTAAATGACGAAGATATTCATGGTAGAGTGTACGCGGTATATACATGAAAGGAGTATGGATTATTCGAATTTCTGATTAAATTCCTTTAAGGAGGGACAGAATCCAGAATCCAATTTTCTTAAAAAAGGGCAAAATCATAATTCATAAAATCCAAATTTATTCTAAATCTCTGATGACGAAACAGATTTATCGTTGGAAATCGCCCTCGCGAAATCTAGCCACGTCGACTCGTTGAATTCCGAGACAAATGAAAATTGCATGTTTTTCAGAGGTATCGAGCATCGGAAACAGAACGATATTCATGCACAAAAGTCACATATAATGACGTACTCATGTCATGTTGCGGCTGAGAGAGTGAAATGATGGAAATAGACTCGCCGAGATAGTGCCAATGTCGAAACTAAGATTTGAGGCATTAGGTGAATAGTTAAATGAGGAAAAGACAAAATAATGATAGTGATTGTCTATTCAAATTGAAATACAAGCCAAAACGAAAGAACGAGAAATGGATGCGCGGGTTGTGGAAGATCTCGATGGTAGAGAATGACCTCCTTCTCTTTAGATTTTCTGAGATCCGACCGCCTGGTTCGCTTCGACAAGAAGAAAGTCACTTAATGAGATCGAGGCCTACATGTGGCCTCCTGGCTGAGGAGCCGGCCAAACTCCGTAGCGTGTGGGCTTTATCCTATTTTGAGTTTTACACTTTGTTTGGCGTTTTATGGCGTTTCTCGGTTGTCGAGGGCCTCGAACGGTCGTTGACGGCCCCAAACTCGGGACCGAATTGTTGGAAATTTTTTGAGTTATCGGATACCCAAGGACCTGTGTGGATGGTGTGGGTCATGGCTGTGATTTATGCATTAAATCATGTATCAGATGTGTAAGGAGGCCGTAAATGGCTATGAAATCCTTAGCTGGTAAAAGGAACCGGATGATCGATGTCGGGTCAGGAACAAGAACCCGAGGGTCTTATTGTTCACATGAATAGTATTCACGAAATAAATTTTGTGAAAAAAATGTGTTTGATTAAGTAATTCAAATCGAATTGTTCTCGGTTTGATAATTCAGCATGAGCCACTGCAGAATGGATTGTGAAATTACATAACATGTCAGGATTTAAATTATGTAAATATATGCATGATGATATATTTGCATGTGTTATATAAATTGTATTGAATTGACATCATGCATTCCATATGCACTGGGGGCACCTTAGGATGATAGGAGTGAGTGGCCGAGGTGGCTTATTAGAGAGAGCGGTCAGAGGGTCACGACAATAATAATTATCGGAGTGTGTCTATTATAATATCGAAGGGTAGTCCATATAAAATATCAATCGTCGGAGTCGGCCCAATTGATATACATCGGAGGGTTGTCCACTAAAAAGATAATCGGAGTCGGTCCACTACTTGTATCGGAGGGTTGTCCTCAAATAAAAACAAATATCTTTGTTTGAAAATAAGGCTCTACATACAAAAAGTGTGAGGAGCCTGAGACTCTAGACATGGGTCGTCATTTAGACATTCACGAGGATCACAAATTTGCTTGAATGTGTGTTTTCATTGAGCATTGCATATGCACTTAGGGTGGAGAGTAACCCATTTAGGTGATTCCACTATTGAGCATTAGTCACCCCTATCGAGGGAATTTATTATTTCGTGCACATGGAGCGCACGGAGACGCCATCATGTAGGCCGCTTTAGAAGAAAGCCGGTTGTGACTTTGGTTTTATGGGATGTACTACATGTTTTAGAATTTGTACTTTAATATATGTTGTATAAGAGCAAAAGTTTAACCTCTGTAACTATGGTATATAATCGGGTATGGTTATGAGTACTGCTTCATGGGCCTAAGTCGCTTACCCATGTATATGTCATATTGAACCGCTGACAAAGGCGCACTTCGAAAGTGTAGCCTCCCCGCATGTTAAGACTCCAGATTTTCGTGGAGGCGGTCAAGGTTCGACATTCACGGAAGTTTTCCGCGAGTTGACGGTAGTCAACGAACCGGAATGGAGGTCACGCATAGCTTATACTGATGTCAACATGATGAACCAATTTTAGCATGTGGATATACAAGTAACCCTTGAAACATGGCTGAGGCACAAAGATTTAGAGTCAGGACTAGGGATGAGGAAGTTCTTGTTCCAAATCTGAATAGCACCACAAGAAGAAAAAGAAAAAAACAAAGAAAATATTATAAAACATAAATATAAAAACTCATAAATAAGCATCAAGAATCAAGTTAAGTCGAAGGCATGTTGTGTGTGTACATCTGCTGCCTGCTTCACTTACTCACTATAAGTTTGAACTGGTTTTTAAAGTAGCAAATGACTTCGGGTTTCCTTAGTTTTGGTTTGGTGCTAATTGTAGATCGACTCAAGGAAGATGTGATAAGGGGAGAAACTCTTCATAAGATTACTCCAAATTGTCTAATGCTGTCTCATATATTTTGGTCTCGTATCAATTTTTTCTTCTCTCGAGATTAAGTTACTTTAGAAGGTTCAAATAGTCTAATGCTACCTCAATGGTTTTATGCTAGTTGGAGTTAAGGAGATGATGATCTAATTGTTTGTTTAATTAATGTTCCAAATTGGAAATTTGAAAATAGAAGTAGAAAATATAAAAACAATATTAAAAAACTAAATATTTTCTATTTTATTTCCTTATTTCTTATCTAAAACAATGAAAAGATGCATATATTAGTATTTAACAAGGAAAAACACAATTGTTTATAGTGTATAATAGGTGTTTTGTGTGTTGGTATTAAATATGCGTAAAATATAAAAAGAACAGTATTCTACAAGAAGATAATGTCATTAAATAAAAAGTGTATCTAAGCACTGACATCAATCTACTGGGAAAACGGGGATGCTAAGTACCAAAATTATAATACTTTCTTCTAATATCCAAACTAACAATCGAGATAGAACATAATTTAAACTAAACTAAGGAAATTTCTAAATCTAATCAATAGCTTGTACTTATGGACATAATGTAAGAGGATGATAAATTCCTTTAAAGTACTTGGTGCAATTGACAATCCTCTTATGATCAAAGTCAAAATTCTACTCTAATGTTTCATGAAAAATAGTTTCCAAGGGGACTTTGTCGTCCAATTATAAGTCTCTCTTGAGGTCGACAACTCACCAACCAACACTGTGTCTTTTGCTTCTCACCAAACCCAAGAGACATTAGAGATGCTTTAAGATCCAAAGTCTCTCACGGACCTTAATTATCGATAATTTATACTACCAAGCTAATTAGCCGATTCATCTAGTCAATTTTTACTCCATTCTTAGATTCGCAAAACCACTCACCGTATTGAGATTAGCTAGAAACCAATATGTAAATAGAACCAAGTATGAATCAATAGAGGTGCATTCATAAGAAACAATAGAAACGGAATTTTAACAAATAGATATAAAACTCATGTTCAATATACAACCAAAACCCTAGATCTACGAATTTAAAGCATGATAGAGGTTTGAAACATCATAAACTTAGGATAAAACATGAGAGAAGAGGAAGAAGAAACTATAATGATCAAATGATGGCGATTCTGATTTTCTTCCACAAATCTCATGATCTTCTCCCAAATCTTCAAAAATGCCCCAAACCTCCTCCGTCCCAAAGTGTGGACAAAGCCCCTCTCTCGAGAGCGCCCTAGCCACCTCCTTATCTCTCAGGTTTAAGTTTAAAACCTCAATTTAGGCTCAAAATGGGTTGAAAATCGACCCAAAACCAACCCTGAACGTCGCTGAGCCGCTTTCATAAATGCCGCTGGGACGCTGGGATGTTGTGTTTCGGCAGCCGCAACGCTGCGACTGCCGCAGCCTTCCGTTTGCCACCAACTTTGTAAGGCCACAACTTTGTCATCCGAACTTCAATTTGAGTGATCTTATGGACTAGTTGGTGTTAGAGAGTGCAAAATCTAGATATACAAAGAACATTTATAAATGATGATAAAGACATAAGCTACAAATGCTCCAACCGGTCACTTGAAGCTCTCTTCTTCTTCCTTCAACTACCAAGAGTCATAACTTGATCATTTGAAGTCCAAATGGAGTGAATAAGGTCTCTTTGGAAAGCTTGAGAAGTCTCATATCCATCCATATTAATATTTTAGCCATTTGGAATCATCTTGCAGCTGAAAAACAAAACATTTTAGCTTGTTGTCGCATGTAGCTTCCAAGGATTTAGGTTTACTTTGTTTTTGCTCCATATTGGCTCATGGTTGACCTAATCACAAATTGAACATTTGTGAGCATAGATCACTTATTTATATAATAAACTACTAAAAATATATGCAAAACATATTGATAAAATGAGTATAAAGTGTACTTATCTAAGGTATAAGGTGATTACAGTAACTATACAAGGCAAATACACTAATTGTACAAAGGGTGTACAAACTTACACTTCCCATAGGATTTGCATATTTTTCCATCTGAAATCTCTTTCCAAGGTTGTACTCCTATACACCAACACATGATATTCTTTATACGCATTGGTGGAAGTGAAAACGCTACTAAATAATAACATAGCATATGTTTATGTTGTAAAATGCTCCTAATTTAAAAATATGTAAACTAGTAATTAGTTTCCTTTATAATTTATTTCATCAAAATGGAAAGATTCAGAAGATAGTATATAACAAAACAAAAATATGAACTTACATAAAATAAGACACACACTAATGTACAAGGCAAAATGCACTAACTATAGCAAGGTGTACAAGCTATACTTCATTAGATTTTGGTATATTTTTCCATCTCAAATCTTTTTTTTTCCTAGATTGTACACCAACACGTTGATATTCTTTTATAATGAGACAGGAAGCTAAAAATAAATACATTAAATGAATAATCGTTTAACTAGATCTTGAGAGATAGACTCAAAATTAATAATGAACATTCATACTCGTAAACTGCTTCATATCCCCAAAGACGCGCTAAAAACTTGTTGAAAACCTTTCTATATACCAAACCGTCATTGTAGGTACAATTTGTGAACAAAATTGTTTTCTGTCCAAATCCTTCAAGTGCACAGATCATACAAGTAATAAAGTGGATTATAAGTCCGCATATACTCCTATAAGGATCGACATTAGAAATCTAAAGCTCAACTACCCCCGCACTCAAGAAAATCTCTATTCAAACTAATGTTTTCTAAGATTGGTATACCATCTATCAAACTGTAATAAAACTGTATGAATTTTACTTTAAAGTGTAAGACTTGAATCATATCGTAGTTTACTTAATAAAAAGAACACCAGATATAGAACTCGTTATGATTGCTGAATTTGGCAAAAGAAGTTTAAAGCAAGTTAGCCATGGATTTGAATTTAATTGGCCCAAGAGAAAAATAAGATAACTGAATCTTCCTAACACCGTGACATTTCACTACCTAACACACCATATTCATTTCCTGTGACAAATGGGTCTAAATAGCTATCGTAAAACTGACCCCTTTAAGATTTATTTGTTTTTCCTTTATAATTTCACAATCATTTCTTAGACTAAAAACCTGCTTTGTCCCCATGCATGCAATACATGCCTCTTTTTCAATTCACTGAAGTACCTCAATCTGCAATTCATTAGTATTTTCCTTCTGATTAGAACTAATAACACGGATCAAGACTATTCTTCGAATTGAGATGAAACCTCAAGGAAATATGATATATCAAAGAAATTTTCTTACAAAGGGTAGGAGCATAATTTGTGAAGCATCAAAATTTCACTTAGAGTACATTAATTCATTGAATATCAACGAAATATACCCTTAGGTGACTGCTCTGTTCTCGTGCCGCCCATTCAGAGTCACTGTGAGATCCTGGGGAACTGCAACAAGATGTAAATCCTTCATAAACCACCGATATTCATAAATAAATATTAATTATGAAGTAATGCTAATCGGATTTTAATCCAGCTTTTCATACCCAACACAATTTTAAAAATAATTGCAACAATAATCAAAACACAAAATCCTTCCTAAAGAGAGCTCAATTATCCATAACTAAATTACAATTAGTAAATGACTAGTCGATCAAATAAATTGATTGAAACTGATAAAAATCAAGAAAAAGGTTCAAATAAACCACTCGAATTCGTATAAATGGGAATAATCACATAATACCACTCGAAATTTCAACTGAGATCAATTTCAAATTTAAAACTAAATGAAACAAAAACAAAAAATAAAAGAAAATAAAGAACCACACTTCCTTCAGAGATTCTTTCCCAAATTTGCTAAAAGTTGAGCAAAGTCGCACTAACCTGGTACGCCGTATTATATAATCAATCATTAGCCTTGAAACGGGGAGGAAACTTATACTAAAAGCCCTAAAAATCAGCTCACTGGCTGATGTCGGGTCGATGTCGTGGGCCGATGTCGCGACTTTGAATTTTTTGGCCGATATGTGAAATGTCGCGACTGGGATGCCAATGTCGCAACTCCGATATAATGCGTTCCACTGATGCTGCGACTTCAATTTTGCATGTTTCTACAATGTCGATTCGAGTCTTAATGTCGCAATTCAGTTTTCGGAGTCGCAACTCAATAACAATGTCTTGACTTTGAGTCCCAATGTTGCGACTGCGAAAATATTACACTGGCTATCGAATAAGTTAGTATGGGAGTTATAAACTCCGTCACCCGATGTCAGATTCTGATAAACAATTCCAAAATCTTCTTACTTTGTCATTTAGTAGATGTCTGGATCGCTACTTTGCTAATTTTTACGATTTTTGCTTCTTTCCTTAAATCTCGCAAAACATATATTTGGGTGAAGATTCCATAATTTTGCATTAAAGTAAACTTTTAAGCCTTAAATATTCATGAAAAATGGGCTTAAAAATAGATGAGTTTTAGACTCATCAAACTCCACAAAACTTAAAGTTTTGCTTGTCTTCAAACAAAGAAAAGATTATTTGTTTGTCCTCAAACAATTAAAATCTTGATTTTTATGACATTTTTCTTTCAATCATATTCTTTAAATCATAATAGCAATTAGGACTACAACGAAAATTTTAGTTGTGATATCATTTCGCTTAAGTCAATTCCTCTTAATCCAAAAGTTTTCAATTTTAGATCATTCAATATAACATAATTCCTAGAATAAATAGTTAGTTCATGACCCTTGAAGTGAGGTGCCACCTCTCTTATGACTAATCTACAAAAGTTAAGTAGCCTTATGAGATATACCGTAATAAAATGGCAAGCCTCGATAATGATTTTATGTCCCATAGGCTTGTCGGGTTATATCCTTCTCCACTAATGTAGGCACAACACACCCTAGGATCTACAGGTTTTTTTTAGCTTCGTAAATGTATGGCCCGTTACTGGGTAGATAATCGGATATTTAAGGTCTAAGTTTACCTAGACGCATACTTCTTCTCAACACTCTGCCTTATAACTGCTCATCATTTCCTTTATATTCAAAATTTCAAGACAGATCAAAACTTATCTTGTGATCTTATATGTTGTCCACGTGGCTTTTCTTTTTCCACCTTTGTTTCCACTAATTTCTTAGTTCGTAAGGTTCTCTTTTCACTTTGTTCAAGGTTTTATGAATGGTGCAATGTCTTACCTTCTAAGCTTTTACCACCCTTTATCGCTTCTTGAAGAGCACTCACAATAAGTCAGAGATTAGGGTGCTAGGTGTAGAACACCTCAAGGACTTAATTGCCTGGCGAGGTATATTTCAAGGCAAAACACATTCCTCCTTGAAATTGCACATACTTCGCCGCTTTGTTGTGCACCCTTTGTACATCTTCTTAGTTGATTTTCTTTCAACGTCACAACTTCAGAACCTTCTTATCAAATTGTACTTTCAAACTTAGCCTCTTGACATTTCTTCTCACACTATTTGGCAGCCAGTAAACTAGCTTTTTACCGTAAAGGTACAATCAAGGATTGGTTAAGGTTTATTCATGTGGTATTAATGATGAAATTGACAATAGGCTCAAACAATGTACTAGAGTATATGCATAAGCATATCACAGGGTGGGCTTTGAAATGCATAAACTGTTCAAGAATGGCCTAAATCACTTATCAAGCCATGATGCCTAGGATTTCGCTTCAATAATAATACAACAAGTTCTAAGACCTTGAGACCGAGTTTATACTGAATATAATAAGTGTGTTCCTAACCTAGGCAAAATTAATTTCGGGTATTCATGAATCATGCGCCATTCTTACCATTTTCTGAATCATCGCCTCAACTGCTGAATACGAATGATCTAAACTAACTTCAATTTCAATCTTTAGAACATGAAATTTAGCCTATTTGTCATTGACGCTCACAACTTTCAATTATAAATTCCTCCCCATTCAGCTCCAATTTATCTACAATTTTGCCTTGTTTGTTTTAAAATAGATTGTTGTTATATTTTATCATTCAACAATTCATCTTGTTTCTATCATTTCTATTTTTTCAAAGAATTATAAAGACAAGTCAACTAAACAATTTTTTTCCTAATTCAATCAAACGATCAATAAATAACCTTCATCATTCGAGACATACGGTAACCAAAAAATTTAACCAACACTCAATTATGCACAACTTCCAGAAACTTAGTTTTTCCTATTTTTCAGGTTCCAAATTTTCTACATTCACAGCTTAAGCAATAATCTTTTCAACCCCTTTATTATTTCCTTTCATCACTTTTGCATTCAGTAAAACTAAATTCATAATTATTCAAGAAAGCAAACCACAAATTCCAAATTGATTTTTCTTTACTAATCACAAAATACATAATGGAAATGGAAATGAAGAAAAAGAAAAAAAGAAACAACTGCACATAGATTTGGAAACTGATTTTTCATTAATATGTTCAAGTACAATTGTAATTGATTGAATTACAAAGAGAGAAAGGGATACAGTTGGTTAATTATTTTTCCTATTGGATTTGGATGTTTTGAGGTTCACTGGTTCATATTGATACCCAGCATTGGATGGAGTATATTCAGGAAATGAGGGTTGGGGTCTTTTACTTAAGTTCTCTCATGAAATCTTGAGGGTGAACCATTCTAGCATTAAAGTATTGGTTTTGATCATTTCATTTTGTCTATCCCTAATTGAGTTCAGAGCACTCTCAAAATCACCCTAGGCATTATACATTTTTATCATATTAGCATTCACCATATTAATGCTCTCAATCCAAAGCTTCTCCTCAGAGTCCAAAGGAGGTTTCCATTTCATCCCTCATCTGGGACAGACCCTAATCTCCTTGTGCCCTCAGATAAGTACTCCAAAAGTACGTCTTCTAAGCATGTCTCCGTCCATTTCCTTTCCGGGTCTCAGGATTCTCAGTAACTCTTGTCCTCTTAACTGATCGCTTTATAAATGCCTTCCTCAATGCCGCTTCTAAGAGCTTTATCTCTTCAACCAAACTTTCCTCCATTCTTTATCTCTTTTCTACAAGGTTGTTATTAAGTCTTCCTCATCTTTTCATTAATTCCTCGCAGGTGCTGTTGTCTCTACACCTCATCTCTTCCTCGTCCTTTCTCTCCCTAATCTCGCTTTCATCTTCTATAGCACAAGACAAGGCAAAGATAGTCGCTTTCTTCTTCAAATTTCCCTCCTTTGTTTTCTTTCAAACTCTAATAGGAATCGGGTTCACTGTCCGCAGGAAGAGAGAGCTCTATCTCTGTTTTTGTATCCAAGCCTAGGCATGTCCCTCCCTTCTCCTCGCTATATCTCCCATTAAAAACAATAGTCAGCTTGATCTCTAGGTTCTTCTCCTGCTTCGCCTCTTCTTCCTTATCCGCCTCTTCTCCCTCTCTTCACTTTCTACTGTAGCTCGAGGGCTCCAAAGAAGAGTGAGAGGTGGAGCTGGGCACTTCTCCTCACGCTTTAATTTTCTACACACATCCCCCGCTCTTCAAATTTTCCTCCTTTGCTTTTCTCTTCACCCACAGGAATTGGTCTACCTGTCCGCAGGAAGAGAGCTCTATCTCTGCTCTCGCAGATCTCGCCAGTACGCCCTCCTTCTCTCGCTATTCCTCATTAAAAACAATAGTCGGGCTTGATCTCAAGGTTCTTCCTCTGCTTTCATTCTCTTTCTCTTCCTTATCCGCTCTCTTCTCCTCTCTCTTCACTTTCTACAGAGTCAGGGCTCCAAAGAAGAGCAGAGGTGGAGCTAAAATTCTCCTCATCGCTTTAATTGATGACATCATGATGCACAAATGTGTGATCAAGGAAGGGGCGGATTGGTCTCGAAAACTACCCATCTTCATATTCCAAAAAATCGATTCGTAATGATTTTCCCAATGTCTAATTCATAGCCCTGGACCAATGCATACAGAGTATTGCAATCTGGCCCCGTCTCATACGAGACATGCCTGCCAAAAGGCTTCATTATAGAATTCAAAAAATAGAAACTACACCTTACTTCAGCTGGAGATCCTCCGTAGTGAAAGGAATCACAGGTGCCTCGCCACTCTCCTCTCCTCGCGGAGCTTGTCGCTATTTTCAAGATTGTGGCTCACCCTTCATATTTGGAGTAATCCTCATTTCCTTGAGCTTGAACAAAGGAGAAAGGTCCTCCAAAGGCACTCCATTTCCCCGACATAGCAAGTCAGTCTTTCCGATTCCGATCTAGCAAAACCTACATAACAAGAGCTATTCACCTCCCTAAGTGTTTGCACATTTTCCCCATCCCCTTCTCAATTTCCTCTTGAAAGGCGCATTATTTCCTCAACCTCCTCACCAATGATTCCTTCTTGGCGAGGATTTCTTCAAATTCTTAGCCCTCTTTTCAAGAAAGAAAACTCTAAATTCTTCTCCTCTCTTTGCTCCACTTCTTCTCATCCTCCGAGGAACCGCTTCCTAATTTTCTCGGTTGTCTCGGTCTCTCTCAAAGACGCCCACTACATTTTCCAATTACCCGGTCTAGGATGGGAGAGCTTAGGCTCGGGCATCTCTTGGTTTCAAAATGGAGGCTCGAGAAGTTCAAGTTCGAAGATTTAGTGGAATTGATTTGTATTTGAAAATCTTTCTATGTTCCTTTTATATAGAGGTTTACTCTAGATGCAATGTCACGACTCTAGGTAGAATGTCGCGACTCGGCTTTAAAATGTTGCTATTTTAAGAAAAATGTCACGACTTTGAGTAAAATGTCACAACTCTGAGTAGAATGTCACGACTCTTAAAATGCGATGTCGCGACTCTGAGTTCCAATGTCACACTTTGCTTTAAAATGTCGCGACTTTAAGAAAATGTCGGACTTTGAGAATGTCCCGACTTTGAGTACAATGTCGCGACTCTGAGTAGAATGTTGCGACTCTCAAAATGCGATGTCTAATTTGGAGAATCTCTACACCGTCCATTTATGCCACCCTGCTCAGAACTAAATATAACAAGATTAAGCACTTCAATTCAAGACAGAAAAATAATAACTAATTTTTCAACTAAGCACAATTCAACAATATATATTGCTACAACTAATCAAACTTGAAAAACCTACAAAATTTTGGAAGTTAAAGCTGCTATTAATCTATATCAGCAAAATAAACTTCTCCTAAAACTAATATGTGCATCATCATTAAAGAACTAGTTAGGGAAAAGGGACTTCCCTATGTGGTCAATTATTCATTGAATTTCAAATGATTCACTATGAATTCCTGCAAAGAACCTTGTAAATAAAGGTTCGTAAATCAACAGAAAATCAATAAAAACTTACTAACATGAGTGTTTATTAATTTAAAACCAAACTATTCTATCAACTAAACTATTAAAACATACTAAATTTTAAAATAAAATTCAACCGTTATTTAAAATAGAGATTGGTCATTTCCCAAGTAGTCATCGCTTTATGTCCTACTAGACACAGCCAGAATATAGTTCTCATTTCAAGAATTCATTAATCTCTTCAAATCGAATTGTTCTTCATTTATGATTCTTTCAAGATAATGCTTCACCCTAACCATTCACTTTAAACTCATTTCTAGAATTAGTTTTCAAAGGTCACTACTCCAAAGTGTGCAAAGAGTAACTATCGTAAGGACCACTCACCTTGACTTCGCTTTCTTCCCCCGAAAAGTCTCAGCTTGGAATTGTACAGTAGGACTAGCTCTCCTATTATGAACTCCTTCCTCAAAATCTTTTGATCATGTCACTTCTTGGTTTTATCTTTGTAGATCTTGGCATTGTCATAAGCATCATTTTTCAACTTCCATTTCATTCATTCGAGTAATATCTTTCTTTAGCAAACTTGAAAATCACATTCGCTTCTTGATTGCCTTTATAGCCTTATGTCTAAGCCAGAGGGAGATGACAATTCCAAATACTATCTTGTATGGACATCTGATGGGAGACGAGTAAGCAAAATCTATATGCCTAAAGTGCATCATCTAGCTACTAACTAAATTTTTCGCTGAAGAATCAAGCTTCCAGTATATTCTTAATCTCCCTATTGGAAATGTTTGTTTGCCCATTTGATCGAGGGTGATAAGCCAATCCCATTACATGCTTGACTTCATATTTGCTCATTAGTTTTGCAAATAGTTTAATGTAAAACAGTCTCATCACTAATGATTGTCCTCGGGGCCCGGCTACCCAAGATAATTTAATAAACCCTACAACTGTATTGGCATTTGTCATTTTTGGGACAAGCTTATAGCTTCACCCATTTGGATACATAGTCCACTGAATAAGGAGAATGCAGATTTCAAATGAGGGTGGGAAAGGGGTCCCATGAAATCTATTCTATGCATAAAAATTTTCACCACTGTGGATCCTCAGAGGTGACCTCATTTCTTATGTTTATGTTGCCCATTCTTTGACATTTATCACAATATTTTTCCCATTCAGAGTAGTCTCTAAATAGAGTAGGCCAATAGAAATCTGATTGGAGAATTTTCTAGGCTGTTCTGTCTCCTACAAAGTGTCCTCCATATGGTGATGCATGACATTTATCAAGAATTTCATCTTGTTCTGCTTTTGGTACACATCTCCTGATAATTTGATTGCCTGCCTAAACAACTGTGGGTCATCCCATATATAAAATTTGGTTTTAGTCCTTAATTTTTTTTCTGCTGGTAGTTGAACTCGTGTACACCTACAAGCTAAGTAATTCACAATATCGCATACTAGGTACTGGACTCAACAACCGAAAAGCCGCTTCATCAAGAAAATTTTCTTCTATTTCAACTTTTCCTCTCAAGAGGCTTCTTAATCTCGATAAGTGATTTGTTATCACATTGTCACTACCCTTCTGCCTTGATCAAAAATGAACCCTTGGCAAAGAATAATACTCATCCGATCACTTGCCTGGCACCTTTCGACATCAACATTTTATTGCTACGATCAATATGTATAATGACATGGGACCCTAATATGTATGGTCGTAAAACTTTCAAGTAAACACCATTGCTAAGCATCTATTTTGTAGTTAAGCAGTTCTCCGTGTTTCATTAAATGTTTTATTGCATAGTATATAGCCTCGAAAGTTTTGCTACTTTGTCCTAAAATCCATCTCTATTGCAAAATCAATGCATTACATATGATTTCAAAATCTTTGTTCCACGGAGTTGCCATGATGAGCTATAACTAATTTGAATTTTATTTCACAAATGCAAATCTACATGAATCATCAAATTCAAATTTGGCATCCTTTCCCAAGAGTTCGCATAATGGTCTGAGATTCAGAGAAGTCCTTTATAAATCTTCTATAAAATTTAAACATGTCCTAAAAAACTTCTTATCCCTTTAATTTGCAGAGGTGGCATTAGAGTTTCAAATGACGTAAATCTTAGTCAGTCAACTCAAGTCTAGTTGCAGAAATCTTGTGCCCCAAGACACGCCTTCATTTACCATAAAGTGATGGCTCAATTTAGAGCTAAGTTTTTGTCTTAGCATCTTCGAAGCACAATCTCTAAATTCTTTAGGCAATTCTCAAAACTGGATTCATATACTGAGAAGTCATCCATGAAGATTTCCATAACCTCTTCCACCAAATCTGAAAACATTAACATCATACACCTTTGAAAGGTTGCATGATCATTACATAATCTAAATGACATTCTTCTAAAAGCAAAGGTGCCATAGAAAGGTAGTCTCTCCCTCATCCTCAGGGTTGCGGCAACTGGACATATCTAGAATATCTATCAAGAAAACA
>JAEQBH010007018.1:0-195860 GCA_016808115.1 Tetrastigma voinierianum
ATAAACTAAATTTACCATTAACATCCATCACCAACTAATTAGAAATATAAACTAGCAAAAACCATTACTTATTCTTCTTCCTCACAAAAATTTGCACTTTCTCTCTTTAAACTTCTAGATTTTATATAAAAAAATGGCTAAGAATAAACACTAATACAAACTAAAATATTTTCTTAAGACTAGATCTACCATTAATAACTCTTCAGAAATCTAGAACAAAAAAATAAATAAATTACTAACCTTTTGTTCTTCACATGATGCCCTCTCTTTCTCCAATCTTCTTCTCCTTCCCACCCCAATTTTCACGTATGATAAGTCAAAAGCTCGCATCAACTTTTGAATATCTCCCACTTAGTTCAACATGTGTTGGCATGCTTAGAAGTTGCCACCTAACCATGCCCTTACTCATTTTGCCCATTAGTCCTCTTTTGCTAGCTATTAGTGTTTGTAATGTTAAATTAGTCCCCTTTAGTTCTCTTAACCATAATTATTTCTCAAAATGCTAATTTCAAATGTTTAAGCCAACATTTAATTGTAACTAATCTTAATATAAGATTAATGCATAATAAAGCACAAGATGCCTTAACCCAACATATTTAGTTCAGATAAATAGAATAGAAATATTATGATAGTCATATTTACTTATTTTGTTAGTATCGAGTATTACACAACATGTCCTAAAATATCAAGAGATAAAATATCAGTAATAACATCCATAGTCGCATCAACAATTGAAGCAGAAGGAGCATCCTCATCATCTGCTAGAGTAAGCACACAAAAATCACTAAGTGCAATCTAGCTCACCTAATCTCGACCTTCGAGCTAATGGATAACCACATCCGAAGAAGCTCATCAACATAATCATCAGACGACATAACCTCATCAATACCCCATATAATTGCGACGGGCTGAGAGGAGTGTATAAAAAAGCATATAAAAATGTGCTCAGATATGCAAGTATATCGCCTAAGTTCACGTAGTATAGCGGCTCGTCAAGTGTCATTCCCATGAAGAGAAGCATGCTAAATACTGGCTTAAGTGACCTAGGAAATATTTGGATCTAGTCTTATAGTGAATTATAACTAATTTAAGGAAACCTAATATTAAAATTTTGATCTAAAGTAATGATGAGAAAACTAGGGTTTTGCCATCACCTATCACACTTGATGGATTTTAACCTAGATAACGTATTTATTTAATATTTCATATGATTTATGTTAGCGGGTCGGGATTCGTGGTTCTTGGTGGTTTAGATTCCCGTCGAGATATATCCGCCTATCTCGCAGTGGCTTGCATCTCTCAAGTCGACCCTTGACTCCGATACAATGCACAAAACCCTAGTGCTACACTTGGAACATGAGATATCTCTATTCCCTGATTAACCAAGTGTTGCTTTACCCGTGTCCCTATGAGTCATCTTCTCTCGATGCACTCCTAGCAATAGCATGCTAAAATTGGCCACATAATAACATGTGATTAAATTCAGGAGTAAAGCAATCATATGAATTCATACCAATATTAAATAAACCACCACAACTAATACATTAATCCATAATAGTGCAGTTAGGGTTGACAAAACCCTAGTAAGAAAAGTTAGTTCATAGTGATTTTCATTACAGACTGAAAGATTTTTAGCATCAAACGAATCAAGAAAATAAATACGTATAGCCGCTCGCTATCTCTCGAACTGCCTCCTCCAATCTCCTCTGTCTCTGTCTTCAAGGTCCTTCACCAGTCGAACTCCTTTGCTTTGCCTCGAAAATCCTTCTCTTTTATATCTTGGGATGCGGTTCCATCATTAGCCCAGAATTCCAGAGTTTTTAATGCTCTCGATTCTGAAAGAAAACCTCGCTATGCTGCGGCGAAGGGGTGCTACGCCGCGGCGTACCTGAGGCTACTAAACTCCTCCCCATCAAGTTCGTACCGTAGACTCCACGCGCGGTTGCGCTACACCGCATCGTGGAGTGCTTTGTCAGCCAGAGAACCAAGGCTATCGTCAGCTTCTCATTTCATTCTCTACTTCAAATTTTTTCTTCTACATGGCTTCCTTTTTATTCTTATATCGTCGTGTCCTGTAAAACATTATAATACACACAAGAATATTAGTAGCCATGAAATGTAAATCATGTAATCGAAGTTATAAAACACATAGAAATTTTAATAAACTCATGTATTAATTTAATTCGATTAACACCCTCCAGTCCTAGTTTCGCTTGTCCTCGTTAAGAACATACTCAACCAGTGGCACGCAAGAATAAAGTGTAATCCACACTACACATGGGTCCATAGGGCCAATACGACCCACCATTAGGATCCAAGGACTACCTAGGTTTGTTCAACTTTTCATGAATCTGCACGAGTCGTTTCCCGCTTGGACCGCTGTGCCAACTCCCTATTTAGCGCTCAATAACCTTTCCCAAGGAGTCGATAGTGCGGTTGGAGTGTGATCTCCAATATATAACTTGACTTCAGTACCCCCAAACTTGAATTTAAATTACTTATTTAGAATAGCTTAACACAAAAGGATGAGAACCAATTTATTCACTTCAACTAATCCTAAGGGGATTAACTCTAAGATAAAATTAGAAGAGCACTAGTGCCAAGAAGTTTTAGGTGAGGGTTACTATAGTGGGGATCCATTGGTGACTCCCCACCAATTGGTTAAGGGCACCGGGCATTCAGTTCCCCTCGAACTTCACCCCAAACACTCAACCAAACCTCAGGCCCTGGGATCGTGGAAATCATCCATCCTCTCTATCCCATGAAGGCAAGAAGTCAATGGCTCCTAGCCGGTTGGCCCAAGGCATTAGGCTTTTAAAAGCCCTCTGATTATGCCCGGATTCGATTGATGGGATCCACTTATTCCAAACCATGTTTTTTTGCATTTCATTTTTTATTTTCAGTCGCGATCCTATTTTTCTAAGGTGTCCCATCACTTAGGTAATAACTTCAAGGTTCATGAAAACTGTATGAGGAGTCCAGAGTTCAGCATGTCCCGAAGATCACGGTGTGTGTGCATAGCTACTGAAATCAAGCCGAGATCTAAAAAAGGTGGCCGACATGGTCATTTCAACTTTACAAGGGAGTCTCGACACAAACAACCTTTGAGTTCCCTCATTTACTCAACACAAATATTCTAATGATTACTATGACTCCCTTTTTGCAATCATGGCTAAGACTAAAGTCGAGAACAATTAATACTAAATCAAACTACCTATATCATAATAGTACCAAAGTAAACATACAAAGAAAAAAAATATGGGCAACCCGTACACCCTAAGGCCTTAAAATATGCAAAATAAAATTATACTTATCTAAACATACATAAAATAAATAATTAACCTATAACCACACTCCCCCAAACTTAGAATTGACAGTCCCTAATGACAAAGAAATATACAAATATCTGAGAATTACTACTTGCATAGTGTGGCTGCGGAGGAGGAAAGAGAGAAGTTGGAGCCAATCCATCGCATGATAGCATGGTCCTCGTTGGAGCGAACGATGGCCATCTCTACCGACGGGCGTCTATATCCCGACTGGGCAACACTAGTGCTCCCCGACTCACTTAACATGCGTCAAACCGCCAAAGGAGCGTTACGAACTGGGCTGCTGGACTGAATGACCGAGGGGACCCCGGTCGCCACCCTGTGGACGTCACCAGGGGCACCGGCGACGTCATCATCTGGCTCATCACGCCGTGCCCCAACTTCGCCGGGCAAATGTAGATGTCGCCGCATCTCGCTCCTCTGACCCAACATCGTGACCACTTAGCCAAGGCCAACCGAGTGCCAACCCCAGGATGGATCGCAGCCTGATAGTATCCAGAATCGCCCCATCCCGAGAGAGGTACGTGACATGAAACCACAGGCGTATAAGAGCACCAAGTGAAATTGTAATATTTTCAAGTGAAGTTATTATTAAAGATGAAAATATGAAATGATAATTTATGAACCCGGAATTGTGGTACCAGAACAAGGATAAAATAGTAATTGCCATAAAGGATATGAAAATCATAAAATGAGTAGAGATGGGCCATAATAGAAATAACAAGAGTTGATATGCAAATCTTGAGAGATGGAGGACTAACTTATAATTAAGGGAAATAGGAGGCTATAAATTGGAGATGAGACAAACATTTCATTTTGGTCTCATTATTTTTGCTAGGGCTTCACGGTTTTAAGAAGAAGAAAGGGAGAAGAAGAGGAAGAGGAGGAAGAAGAGGAAGAAGGAGAAGGAGAAGAAGACCAAACCAAGGTATGTTTTGTCTTGAAATCATGGGTATTTTGGGATTCCTAAGGTTTGGTTTGGAGATTTGTTCCTCCTTTGTTTAGGGTTTTGGAAGAGATAACCCAAACCCTAGATTTTTGTTAGTTATGGGTAAACCCCAATTGGTGTAAAATAAAACATGGAATCATCATATGTATATGGTTTTAGAAGAATCAGTGACCTGCTGAATTCATAAGATTTTCACCAGTATTTTCAGGGTATGAGTTCCAAACCACCAATACAAGTATTATGGAGTTGTTTTTGGATGAAATTCCATGATGAATTTTGAAGTATTAAGGAACATGCGAAGAGAGCGTTCTAAAGTGGCAAAGACAAACTGGGTACTAAGTCAGACTTGCAGACAGTATTGTGGATGAATGTTAACCCCCAACAAAGAATTGCACGCAGACAGTCCAAGCTGCACTGGGTACACCCTAATATAATGCAACCTCAGATTTAGTATTAAATAAAGGTAATAAAGATAAATAAATGCCCAGATTAGTAGTTTAGCAATTAAGCTTAAATTCATACACCTTTAAAGATGGAACCTTACATTAAATGATTAAAGGAGTGTCTAAATAAGATTGAACTGACGAAAATGTAAGGTACTCGCCACGACGAAGTTTCGTCATCAAATAGCCGTTGGAGGAATAAGAGCTATGAAGCACGCTAAGCTTACGTTACACGAGGCGATTAAACTAATGTGTTCGCCCTTAATCGTTGAAAGTGTGTAGGCTAAAAGCAAAGGCTGAAACGGGTGGAATTGTGCTCAAGTTTAGTAAGCGTAAAATGAGTGTTCTAAACCCATTTTTCAAATACTAGTGTATTATTATTATAAACTGCTTTACACCGGTATTTAATGAAAGCCAGTCAGAAACCATTTTTCAAGCAAGCAAGTGCTGTAAATGGTTTTGAATTATTAAACCAGGTTTGCTGCAATACGCCGCTTCAATAGATTTCTAGCTCTGAGGTAACGACCGAGCTTCGTGAGGGCTTCAAGATGACCTACCGCTAGAAGGGGTAAAATAATGTGGTATCGTAGAGCATAAGTATTGGCAACCATGCATGCTCAAACTCAAAGTACACATAAGGAAGTGATTCAGTATTAAACAAATTGATATTTTGGTAACATGACTATGTCAAGAAGAGGATGTGAGGTCATCTTAGAGAGCATTCCACGGCTTCCGAAAGCATCCCGTTAAAGACCCAGAGGGATGAGCCACGTAGGTAGGTTCCACTACCGCCTATGAATCAGCCTCCACCAGTGTCAGCCGGGACCATCCGGGCCACCGAAGGAGCCTCAAGTGCCAAGACCATTTACCACAGAGTGTGGCACCGTATTGGTACAGATACTAGCGCTTCATAGCGACCCGCCGCTAGCCGCAGCCTCCACCGCCGTAGAGGTTATGGAAGAACCGGGAGGTCGATAGAGAGAGTATTAAACTCGGGCGCCAAGCCATATGATCAGAGCGGTAATCCAAACCAACTCCGGTTAAGTGGCAGAATTTGGTAAATAAGGTTTACTGAAAGCGCGGGTCGCACTGATGAGCAAAGAGTCTTATTTTCCGCTTTCTCGATGGAGCATTGTGGCTATGGATTGGTAGGATGCCGAGAGAGGGAGGTATCCCTACTTATATATCATGGGACCACTTTTTGAACAAGAATTCACTGATAGGTTCTTTCCTCAGAGTCATAAGGATTCAAAAATTGAGGAGTTCTTTAAATTAGAACAAAAGAACATGTCAATATCCGAGTATGAGAAGAAGTTCTCAGAACTAGTTAGATTGGTTCCATATATTCAAGAGGATTAAGTCCCTATGTAAAGGTTTTTGTCGATTGCAAGACCGAATCGTAGTGCATTTGCTCAAGGGTTCCTCGTATTTAAATGGGACTTGGGGCCGAGGCCACTATGAGAGTCGAGCAAAGTACTACAATGCATCGAGTAGGCAAGAGTAAGAGAAGCACCAGCACTTCCCAACAGACTGATAAAAGACAAAGAAAAAGAGAAATTAAGGGTAGAGCATGAGGCCGAGGTGTGTGTCGTATAGCTATCTCTAGTCAGGATCACGAGGCCCCCAACATAGCAAGGTAACTGAGTATTCTCTCCCTGCTTATTGCATGCGTGTCGGCTTTACACCTACTGGGAGTGTAGGAGATATAGCAATGTGGTGTTTCCATTGCGGGCTAGGAAGGCCATTTCATTGGGGAGTGCCCCTCACCGGATTGGTAGAGACATCAATAGCCACTTAGCTACCCCAAAGACCTAAGATGAGCACTCGGTCTTTCTGGGAGAGATTTCTGCAGAGGAGCCAGTGACAAGTGGTAGAGGTGGCCGTGGTAGAGGCAGAGGTAGTGCCTCAGGGATACAGACAGAGCCCAGACCAAAGGTGAGTATATGCGTGACTCAAGAAGATGTGATAAAAATTTAATGCATCAGATATTATATCCTTGATCATGATGTATATACATTATGGGACCTAGAGCCACACATTGATTTGCATCGGGGTTTCATTCTTAGATCGCCTGCTAGACCTACCATTATTCCTTAATGTGCAATGAGATAGTAGAATTCCGAATGTATGAGTTCCAATGGACTAAGCTTTAGATATGAGGGACTTTGATGTGGTTCTTGATGATTTGGTTGTCTCATCATAGGCCACATTAGATTGTTATAAAAGGAAGTAAAGTTGCATGCCGTGAAATCTTGAGGTAGTTCGTGGGATTACGAGAGTTATCTTCCGGGAGATGATCTCCACCATGGCACGCAGAATGCCAAAGGTGTAAGGGCTAGTCAAGGTTATCCGGCTTTATGGTGGAGACTAGAAAGCGGAGGGGACTATGGTGGACGAGATTCCAAGCAGTTAGAGAGTTCCCATGTATTCCCAAGATGATATTACAAAGCTTGGCCCTCCGTAAAGAGAGGTGGAGTTCACCATGATTTGATCTCGACTGATCCATTTCATTCCTCCTTATAGGATGGCTCCCGCAGAGTCGGGCGAGTCAAGGCTCAAGGGAAGAATTGAGTGTTTATTCATTCGACCGAGCATATCCCAATGGAGCTCCAGCTTCTCTTTCGCGGAAAAAGAAAGATGGAGTTTGCGCTATGTATAGATTACGTGCAATCAATAAAGTTACCATCGCAATCGCATTCACTCCCTGTGATCGATGAGTTATTTGATCAACCTATGGTCTCGAAAAGTACTCTAAGATAGACTCTTCAGGCTCCGGTATCATCAATGAGGCAGGAGAGTGATGTACCTAAGACCGCATTCAGACACGCTACGGCATTAAGGAGTTTTGGTGATGCCATTTGCTCACTAATGCCCCGCCAGCTGCTTATGGATTTGATGAACCAAGTATTCCAAAATGTATTCGATAGGTTCGTCATAGTTTTTATCGAGATATCTTAGTGTATTCAAAGAAGTTCGTAGGAACACTCAGAGCACCCGAGGATTGTATTACGAATTCTAAGGGAACGCTCAATTGTATGCTGGTTGAGCAAGTCACTTTGCCACAAAGCCGCATTCCTGTGTCATGTGACTCGCTGAGGGGGGTGGAGCAAAGGATCCCCATAAAATGTAAGCCGTGGTAATTGGAAACCACCAAAGAATGTGTCAAAGGTCGGCTTCCGTTTAAGAAGGTACTACGTATTTGTCGAGGGTCTTCCAGATATGTGTACCCCACCACCAAACTGACAAGGAAAGATGTCAAGTATGACTGGGTGGATGCCTTAAGAGTTTCGAGGAGCGAAGGGCAAATTAACTTACCCAAAGCCTAGCTTTACCCAATGGGAGAGATGGTCTGGTTTATAAGGATGCTTCCGTGCAAGGCCTCGTTGTGTTTTGATGCTAATGATAGTGGTGATTGCACAGAATGATAGGGTGATTCATATACTCTGAACCGTTGAAGGCATGAGTACCACTACACACGACTTGACTTGGCGGTGTGTTGCCACTAAAAATGTGGAGCCATTCTTATATGGTGTTCACTTGTAGGATCTTTACGGATCATAAGAGTCTTCAATATTTTCACCCAAAAAGAGTTAAACTGAGGCAAAGAAGATGAAGCCCAAGGTTTATTAAAGGACTCTGTTTGCATCACTGTAATTTACATCGGAAAAGCTAATGTCGCAGATGCCTTAGTGTAGCGACGAGAGAGTACTTTGTCTCATATGAGATCGGGTTATTTTCCATTATTAGTGCTGGATCCCGAGAGCTTTAGGGGTGATATTTGGGGTTGAGGATTCAGAGGAGCCTTGTTAGCCACATTTTGCTGTTGGCAGCTCCTAGTGGACCAGTTCTCAACAAAGCGGGTGCGGATCCTGGAGTGATAAAGCTTAAGGAAGAGATGAAAAGGAAAAGAAACTGAGTTTGATTAGAATGATGGCATGATAATGAAAGGCGGAGAATGTGTGTGCGAAGTATGTGGCTGAAGAAAACTATGGAAGAAGCACATTCATCTGCGTGTATGCTCTAGATAATGCAGAAGATCTTCTGGAACACGAAAGAACGTGCAGTGGAATGGGATGAAGAAAGAGATCCACGAAAGTTTCGTTTCTGGAATTTCTAACATCCAGCCCAGTACGAAGCGAACATAAGAATTGCTGAAGGGAAGATCTGATTCTCCCTATTCCAGGTACAAATAGGAAAAGATTACTACTATAGTTTGTGGCCTGTTCTTCCCTGGACTCAAAGCGACATGATGTTTATATAGATAAGTAGATCGATTGATATAGAATACGCTCATTTTACAGAGTTAACCAGTGAATTCGATAGAAAGAAGTTGTGATTGTATGTGGATGGAGATAGTGAGACTTCATGGGTTCCGATTTCGATAAGTTTCAAATTTCAGACCCAGGTTCCATCAGGTTTTAACTTTGGTTACAAACGACTTTACAGGTACTACGTCTACATTTTAGCACGACATTTCGTCCTCAAGCAGATGAGGTCAATGGAAGACCAGTGGACGTTCGGATATCTTTGAGAGCTGTGTGATGGAATTCAAGGAGGATTAGGATACTCACTTGGCACTAATGGGTTGCGCCTACAACAAGGCTATCGAGGCGGTATAGAGATGTCCCGTTTGGCGTTATGGTGATCTTGGACTCGTATGTTTGGATGTGGTGCCGTGAGAGAAGACTAATGACCACTGAACTGAGTGTGGTCATGGAGGAAGAAAGTTGTTCGTGATACCTTAAAGACCGCCTTGAGATAAACCGAGAAAAGTTATGCGAACAGGTGTAGAGACTTTGCAATTTGAAATAGGTGATCAGTCTTTTTGAAGATTTCCCCTTGGAAGGTGTTTTGAGATCGGGAAGTGAGAGTGACTTAATTCAGAGATGTAGAACCTTATGGAAATTGGTAGGTGGGACCAGGTGCTTCAATTGAAGTTACCCAGGACATCAAGGATTCATGATGCATTCATGTGTCGATGTTAAGAAATCTCTCAGATCTTCAGATGTGTTGAAACAACGGTGCAATTAAAGGGAATTTGACTTATGAGGAAGTCTGGCAGATTGTAGATCACAAAGGAACGATGTTGAGGACTAAATTAAGTTCACTTTTTGGTTAAAGTACTGGAAAAATCATGAAGGAAGCGTTGCTTGAGGCAGGGAAGCCCGAATACAGCCGTCAATTCACCTGTCTTCGGATGAAGTGCTTTGCTTTCCTTTCTTTGGAGGTTGGATTGTTGTTTCGAGGACGAAATGTTCTAAGGAGGGAGGAAATGCTCTTGCATGCCGTCCATGAGAGAGTGTATGGTACCCTTGCGTAGGGGCATATACAAGGCACCAAGTGAAATTGTAATATTGCGAGGGTTATTGTGGGATGACCTGAAATGATAAATTTAGTAGGCAGAGGTAAATTTACTAGAGTCAAGATAATTATGTGACCACCAAAAGATATAGCTCTATAAAATGATGAGAGATGAATATAATAAACCTTAAAGGTTGATATACAAATCTTAAGAGATGGAGAACTAACATAATTAAGGGAAATAGGAGGTATAAATTGGAGATGAGATTAAACATTTCATTTTGGTCTCATTATTTTTGTATATGGCTTCACGGTTTTAGAAAGGGAGAAAGAGGAAGAGGAGGGAGGAAGAAGGAGAAGGAGAAGAAGACCCAGGCAGGTATGTTTTTATCTTGAAAACATGGGTATTTTAAGGATTCCTAAGGTTTGGTTTGGAGATTTGTTCCTCCTTTGTTTAGGGTTTTGGAAGAGATCCCACCTAAACCTAGATTTTGTTGGGATTTATGTGGGTAAAACCTGATTGGTGTTGATAAACATGGAATCATCATATTTATATGGTTTTTAGAAGAATTGGTGGACCTTTGGTTGAATTCATAAGATTTTCACCTAGGGTTTTGTGGTATGAGTTCCAAATCACCAATTCAAGTGTTATGGAGTTGTTTTTGGATGATTTCCATGATGATTTTTGAGGTATTAAGGAATGGGGAAGTTGTATGAAGAGAGTTGGTACCCAAAAGTGGCAAAATAAGCAAATGCGGGCAAATTTCGGTGTGCGGTGCAGTGCAGCATGCTAGTACAGCCCCGGCGAGCCAACATGTACCGGTACAGGTCCAAGTTGTACCGGTACACCCCAACAGAATGCAACCTGTACCGGTACAGGTCAAAGGTGTACCGGTACAGGTGTGCCCAAAATGCCCAGATTGTGTAGTTTTTGCGTAATTAAGCTTAAATTCATACACCGTTAGCATGGGAACCTTACTAAATGATTAAGAGAGGTTCAAATAAGATTGGAACTCGACGAAAAACGTAGCGATACCTCGTAGCCCTGTGGCCGGCCGCCGCCGGCGATAAGCGGATTGAGTGTGAATAGGCTATGAAGTACGTTAAGTTCTACGTTATACGTAGGTGATTAAAATTAATGTGATTCGCCCTATTCGTTTTGAGTGTGTAGGCTAAAGCGAGGCGGGGAAAAGTGGCGGAATTGTGCTCAAGTTTAGTAAGCAGAAATGTGAGTGTTCTAAACCTATTTTTCTCAAATACTAGTGTATTATTATTATAAACTGTTTTACACTAGTATTTAATGGTTTTGAGTTGTAAAACCATTTTTCAAGCAAGAAAGCAAGTAAGCAAATGGTTTTGAATTATTAAACGAGGTTTAAGCAAGCAATACGGCTTCGCTTCACAGGAGTTTCTAGTCGTTAGAGGTAACGACTGGGAGTTTCTATGGAGTGGCCGGCACACCTGCTGCTAGAAGGGGGTGGGGGTGTGTCAGCATCTCCCTTGGGTCGACTCAATCAACCCCCTCTCGATGACAGACCCGATATCAAACTAGAAGCCTTGGGTCATGGCGTAGAGGAGAATCGTCTTGTCCTTCGTGACTGTGATAAGGTGCAGAGTAGGCTTGATTTTGCGCGCAAGAATTGTACGGACACGGCCACCGGCGTAAAGAGTGTATATGAAAATTGGTAAAATCACCCGTCGATGGTTGGCGTTCCACTGCCCCACGGCCCTTGGTAGCTCTGCATCAGCGCTCATGATCTACTCTCTGCGATAATACTACATATTGCGCTATCATCATCAGCGGTAGTATCCGGTTGATGGCTTGACATAAACTCGACTACTTTCGCGGGCCAGCGATGGTGCGGACTTTGAATGGCAAATTGGAGTGGAATTTCTGCACAATCGGGGCTACTCCGGGGACAGGGGTGCCTGAAATTAATACGCAGTGCGATTACGGATAATGAAGTTGAAGAAACGCGTGGAGGTGGCAAACCTCGTGCAGGACAAAGCGGCGATTGAATAAGGCTTCATGGTAGATGCGCTCGGCCTCAGGAAATGAACTATGGTGTCACTCCACGACCCCACACAGGAGAGGACGAAGGGAGGCCTTGATGCACTCTTTGTGATGAACTCACGCTGGTTCGTTGGCGGCGATATGCCGAAAGATGTGAACATCACTCCTGTGCCTACGGATAAAAGCAGTGCTAAGCTTTTCTCTTAGTGGAAACATATGACTTATACGTATACACATGCCTTAATACTCATTTCCATTAAGCATATAACAATAACGAGGATATATAGTAGCAGAGTCTTGGAGTTATCATGAATTCATATAACAACCTTATGCAATACTTGTACTTATAGCAAACTTATACTTGTTCGAGATCTCCTAGTAGAGTTATAGAGCTTATCGCACTTATACGGTGCAGAAGTAGGTACTACAGAGCTTATGATTATACAGAGGTACCCATAGGTACATTCAGAGCAGAACGATGTACATTACTTTACTCTTATTCATTGTTTAGTCTCTTATCATATAATTGTTTGACTACTGGGCCGATAATAAAAAATGGGTAGGACATAGCCTGATAAATGCGAGAGGCCTTGTGCGATCTTGAGGGTGTGTCGTAGCCTGAAAGCAAGAGTGCCGGAAGCAACGGTTAAGGAACATGCGTGCCCATGTAACATAGGGTGTCTCGTGGCAGCGAGTCTTTGAAGCCTTGTCGGAGATGTGCTGCCGCATTAACGAAGTGTCGTAACAGCGAAGTCACCGAAGCGCGTCGAACATGTCTACCCACGTAGCAAGTGTCGTAGCACTGGTAGGAGTTCAGAAACCTTGTTCGGGCAGTAATGCGCCCACGTAACGAAGTGTCATGTCATTTAATATCACGGTGCGAAGCGGAGTCTTGTGTGATATGTGTTCAGGAACCTACTATCTTATCATAGGGGCCTTTAAGTTTGCCCACTTCGCCTTGGCGGCGAGGTACAGTATAATTTTTCCTTTGCCTTACAAACATGAATGAACCCTTTCATACACTTATAAGGTCCTCATTAGTCCAATAAACAAGTCCTCAGAATAACGGAATATAAAAACGAAACAAAACATAGAAATTTACATGCCTCAAGAACGGTATCTATATGTGAAAGCACATTCTGACTGCGACGTACCGGCTCAACCGGCCTCCACAATAACACCCAAATTATACCTGGCAGTTTATAACATGTTTTGGGTATAATAAAAGAAATGTATATTTTTTTTTCAAAATAAAATAATGCTAAAAATAAAATAAGCAAAACCCGAAATTTATACAGAAGACAAGGGTAAATTGGTCATTTACCAAGTTAGGACCTAAGGGTCATAATTTAATAAGTTCATATGCCAAAGTGGGAATATGCATAAGTAGAATTACAAACAAATGAAGATGAGGACAAAGGGTGTAAATAAAGGAAAAGTTAAAAATAAAATAAAAAAATAAAAAAAAAAAGGATAAGACCAAATAAATATCTTATTTTTGGTGCTTTGGAGGAAAACAAAAAAACGGATGAAAAGAAAGAAGAGAAGAGAAGAAGAGAAGAAGAAGAAGAAGAAGAAGAAGAAGAAGAAGAAGAAGAAGAGAAGGAAGAAAGAAGATCAAGGTATGGAAACTATGGGTTTATATGGATTTTTATGGTTGGGGATGACTATTAGTTATTACAAAACTAGGGTTTCGTTAGGTTTTCATCATAACCCTAGATTTGTTGAAAGTTGGGTGGATAAAACCCTAGTTTGTATAAATTGAGCATGGAATCCTCCCTTTGAGTATAGATTTTTGGTTTATTTGCAAGTAATTGAGTTTGGGTTTAGAACAAACCCTAACTAACCTTTATGTTTGGTTTATGTTTGAGTTATGAACCATTTTAGAGTTGTTTTGGGAGGAATCCATGGTAGGTTTTTTACGTAGGATGGAATAGAGGAAGTGTATGAAAGAAAAGTGAGTGAAAAAGGAAAATGCGCCATTCGGGCAATTTCGGCAATTGAATCTGGGTACCCAACGAGTGTGCCGATACCACCTATGCGAGCAAAGTGCAGGGTACCAACCAAAGTGGTATCGGTACCACTCTGAAACGAGGGTTGAATGCAGGTACCACTACTCCCTACAACCTTGAGTTCTTGTATTTGCATTATTAAGCCCGATTCATACCAATAGTATAAGAACTGAAAATGACTAACGAGGGTTGAATAAGAATGAAAATAAGTTGAAAGCGTGCAGGTATCTGTAGCCTCGGCGAGTTTGATGTGAAGCGAAACTTAATGCCTATGATAGGATAGTAAGTTCCTAAACAAGTATAAGTCTGCTATAAGTACAAATATGTATATGATTTTGTTATATGAAAAAGTACAGTTCAACATGTATAAGAGATTATTTGATAATGAATATCTCATAAGTATACATGATATCAATAGGTATTCATGTATATGAGATATCTTTTATAATACTGAAAGATTATTAAGAAAACATAATAAAACTGATTGCTTGCCTATGACCAGGTAGTTGGATATAGATAGACATGCACATGGGACATAGTTCTTGCGACATACAATTCTGGATATCGAGGCCCGTTTGAATTCGATGACATAGATCCTGTTTGGATCATTATAGCGGCCCCATTTGGGTCATACATATAGAGATCACTGTCTCGTACAGTGATAGTACCTTTGGTCTGTAGATAAGATCGGTATGCCGTCTGATGATGGTACCTTCCGGATACATACATATAGAATAATGATAGTACCAGCCGGTACATATAGTTCAGCTAAAGTATCCACTTCTAAGGTATTAGCGGGCATGAAACATAAAAAAAAATAACAAATTATATGAAAGTAAATGTATATAGTATATGATATGATATGAGAAGCATATTATGTGATGATAGTATTCTGAAACCAAGTAAAGTGTAAACTGATACGAAAAGTATATGAAATATGATAACACGAATAAGGATGGTACATGTAGAAGTATATCTATAAATGATATGTGCAAACATGAATAAGCATGTGTATATGAAAAATGAATGTTAAAGTGATATGCATGTGTCTAAAGTATGATGACCCTTAAGAGAGGTCGTCCATATGTATTAATTCCCACTAAGCTATAAGCTTAGCATGGGTATTTCATCCGTGTAGGTGCAGAAGAGGAAACCAGAGGACAGGACAATCCACATCAGCAATCAAAGTCAGCACATCAATAGGTGCCCACTGGAAGACCATTTGGTCTAATGTATATGTATTTTTGTTTCTTTTGCAAACAATGTAAATATTGTAAATGTTGAACACTTCCATATATGGAGCTTATATATATTTTGTAATTATTGCTACAAAAATATAGCCACAAGTTAAATACTTTAATAGTATATGAATGAACAAGCTTAAAGTGTATAAGTTATAGTAAATAAAAGTTAACGGTATCAGAGCGTTCCGGATTGGGTTTGGACCCATCAATCTGGTTGGACTAGAAACGGGGCGCTACAGTTTAGTGGTATCATAGCCCCAACTGGGGGTGTCACACTCCCACTCGGCCACGCCGCGGCATGGACATGCCGTAATTGTGATGGTTTCTCTGGCCCAACTGTGTAGGGATCCTGCAGCCAGCGTAGGACCCCGAGATTTTCATGATTTCCTCCATTTTCTAGAAAACCAATCAAAAACAAAGAATACTCATATACTCTCAGAAAAACATCTCGAGTGTATTCTAGCTTGACGAAGCGAACATAGAAGTGGTGGGGTTTTCCAAACCCAACCTCAAATACTTGTAAGTTAGGTTAACTTCCTAACACCCAAACATGTATCCATACATCTTAAACCAAGAATCCATACTTGAAGTCCAACAATCCATACTCAAAGGGAGGATTCCATACTCCCAACAAGTATTCACACTCTTTAACACCTCAAACCCTAGCTCAAAGAACTAGATTAAGAAACCAAGAATCCTTAGAAACATAGCAATCCATATAAAACTTAACAAGTTCCATACAACATCACCAGCATCCATACTCAAAGTCACGAAATCCATACCTTTTCTTTCTTCTTATATTCTTCTCTTACCTCCATTTCTTCTTCTTCTTTCTCTTCTCTCTTTCTCTCTACAGTTTTTCTCTCTCCAAAAGCGGCTGAAAATGAGAGACCACAGTGGTCTTATCCCAATTTGGTATAATTTGCCTTTTATTGCACTTTGGTCCTCAAACTCTCCTCTATTTGAAAATCAAGTTATGCCATTTATATCATAGCCTACCATCTTCTTATATTATGACTTTTATGTCCTGTTTTGACAAATTACCAATATACCCTTGTATCTTGTATAATTAGTTTCTCGATTTTCATGTTTGAATTTATATTCGAAAATTCAAATTATGCTGAAAATACCTAAACACATTGAAAACAACTAGCGTATTTCGAGGGGTGTTACATATGGGGATCCTCGGGAAGGGGTAGTGCGCTTGCGAAGTGGAGCGAATCATTGTCTTTGTCTTTGGATGACTTTATTGAGACATTGTGGTAGATCTAGGGGTAGGGTTAACTGAAAACAAGGGGAGAGAATGGAGAGGCGGCCAAAACACAATGGGAGGAAATGAAGGCTAAGTATGTCTTTTTTAAAAGAAACAAAATTTTCGCTCGCTACACAGCAGCGTAGGGCTCTACGCTGCGGCGAAGCAAGACTACACAGCGGCATAGAGCTCTACGCTGCGGTGTACCCGAAAGTGTGATAAGAGCTACGCAACGGCGTAGGGAGCCACGCTGATGCGTACTAGAAAGCTTTAAAAAATGAAATTTTCTTTTTTCTTACGCAACGGCGTGAGATCCTATAGCGACGGCGTGAAAGTATAGACAGTTTTTAAAACACGAATTTGGCTCTCGCACACTGTAATGAACATGTAAACCCCTTAGTTACAATGCTTGCACCCTTCGGCAACCCTGAAAAACTCACAAACACATTAAAACAAACAAAAGTAGAGATTCTAAGAGCGAGAAATGTACCCGAAGAGCAATTTAAAAGACTGAAAATAATGCAAGTTCAAAGAAGGAGGGGATCTCACAAGACTTGGGTTGCCTCGTGTATGTGATTAGTACCCGAATGGTGCAATATGCCGACCTTGTTTATCATAGGTTTTATACACTTTTTGTGTACTAATCAACTTCAATAACCCAATTGTTGCATTAGGATCCCGGTTTAGCTACTGATTACATTTTTTAGCTGTTTGAGTAGTTTTGCAGGTTAAATGTCTCATAATTCCTCAATTTGACTTGAACCACGTTGAGCCTAAAAATTTGGTCGAGACTCATGATTAACTCGGAGGAATTTGAACAAATTTATTATTGATTGGAAGAGGGCAATCTAGAAATTTTAGGGGTTACAAAATTTGGCCTTTGCGAATTTAGCGGTACAAAATTCGCGAGTGCAGACCCACCGCACCACTATTTAGAATTCCACTCATAGGTTACCCGGCACCTCTACACAGGCTCACCTCTCATGACTACTTTTTTGATCACGGTGGTTTAATAAATTTGCCCTTATGTGATTTTGGTTCTTTAACTGTTGTGTTTCTCTTTCTTGAGCCTAAGCTCAACCATGCTTCATCAAGAAAGACATCAAATCATTCAATCAATCAGTCAAGCACGACTTCCTCCTGCTGTGGTGATTTTCTCTTCTTCTCCCTTCACTTTCTTTCATTTTCTTGGTTGCTAAACACCCCTTGATGATGACAAATCAAGGGATGCTTGACTAATCTCCCCTGATCCTTGAAGGGGAAGGCCACTGGGTGTTGTTTTTAGGTTTAGCTGCATGTCTCATGTTTTCATGTTTGCCATTTTAGGTATTTGTGCCCTGCGTTTCCCGAGGTTAAAATCTCTTAGCGTGCTCCTTTAATGTTTATTTGGCAAGCTTCTTGGGTTCGATGGATACTTTCATTAGATCCATTGAGGCTGGGTCAGATTGTCTTCATGGTGTCGTGGAATTGAGGTTTTTTTTTTTTTTTTTTTTTTTTTGAGATGTGGTTTCCACGGATGAGGGACATTTGCTTATAATAAAATGCTATCTCTCAAATGAATTAAGCTATTAGGGTTTAGTTTTTAAAGCTAAGAAGAAGATCAGTTTGGGAGTAAACTCATGTGTCAAGCGCCGAATCTTGAGATCTGATTGAGACCATGTTGGTTAACTAGAACACTAAGCTCGATGGCGAGACTTCAAGGATTTTCTCTTTTAATTTTATGATTATTTTGGCTTGACCATTCCACTTTGCTGTTTTCACTGCCTTACCCAATCAAGGAGAGAAAACACCATTTTCAATGCCTTGTAACCCCTCTCTCTGAAAACGCTCCACGTATTGGGCCACAGGCACATCTTTACGCGATGGCTTTGCTGCATGTCATTGATGAGGAATAGGTTATAAATTTTGTTGATTCGAACACTGCGAGATTTGACGAATCCATGACAATGTCGTTAGCTCGACATTCACGCAACGTGCAACGCTAGACCAAAAAATAACTAAAAGCTACTTAGGACCTTCCACACCCTTACTATCTTGCTCCAGGTGTGCTTAGATGATGTCTATCATCTTCACATCGCCAATTCTATCAAAATACAATTTCCAATCTCTGAGCATTAACGCAGGCTGTCCACTTCTCTGGATGCATTATCTCGACTCCTCCGCCAGGAAATACTTGAACCCTTTGTGAAGCGGCACGACCATTTGACTTGACTTGCGAGGAAGAGTTTCAACCTAGAATTGAACAACAAGACTTGCTGACCCGGCTCAAACTCTTTCCTTACAATATGTTTGTGATGCTAAGCTTTCGTCTTTTCTTTATAGATTCGAGCATTCTCATAAGCCTCATTGCGGAATTCATCTAATTCACTAAGTTGTAGCATCCGCTTCTCTCCAACTACTTTACTATCCATATTCAACAGCCTAATGGCCCAGTATGCTATATGTTCCAATTCCACCGACAAATGGCATGCTTTCCCATAAACAAGTCTGAATGGTAACATACTGATAGGGTTTTAAATATTCATCATGGCCTTTGGTAAGTAAGTAAATATTCTTGACCAATCTTTCCTTGAACTATTGACCGTTTTCTCCAGAATGGACTTTATCTCTCGATTTGACACCTCAACCTGTCCATTTGCATGTGGGTGGTATGCAAGTGATGTGCGATGTCGCACACTATATTTTTGCAAGACCTTATCAGCTTGACTTGTTCGCGAAATACGGTACCATAGTAATCAATACTTTATGAGTGTCGGTAGTGCATAATGTGTGACTCAAAGGAACTTGGCTCTGCTTGGCATCGATGAGTGTGTGTCGGTATGCTTCTACCCATTAGAGAGCGTAGTCCTTTGCAAGGAGAATATCTGATTCTTGAATGAAAGAATGGACCGTAGTCATCCCCGCAAAAATCAAATAGACTCGACCTGAATTGTGCGCATGGGTGGTTTATCCCATTTGGAAATGTTGCCCATTCTTTGACACTTATCACAGGTACATACGAACTGGTGAGTATCCTTGAACAAGCTAGGCCAGTAGAAACCTGATTGAGTAACTGCCGTCCTCACGGCCTCGAAGTGTCCCCATGATAAGGTGTGGTAGTGATTCGAATACTACCCACATTTCATCTTCGATACACATCAGCGCATAGCTTGATCCGCCTGATGCTTGTATAAAATAGGTTATTCCACATTAGTAGTGCTTAAATGTGCAAAGAACCTCTTCTTACATTGGTAGCTAAAATCGGGAGGTTGGCATGGCCACTAAGTAATTCACATAGTCGACAAACCATGGAACGGGTTTTGTGTCTTCAATTACTAAGAGAATTTGCTCATGCGGGAAATTATGTTGCTGCATCTGCCTCGTCTACAGGCAGCACCAGCAGTGACAGATGGTCCGCGACTAGGTTCTCTGTTCCCTTCTTGTCTTTAATCTCTATGTCAAATTCTTGCAATAGGAGTACCCACCGTATTAGTCTCGGTTTCACGTCCTTTTTAGTCATTAGGTACTTAATATGGTAGAATTAGTCGTGTGCATTATTACCTTATTGCCAATCAAGTAGGGCTGAATTTGTGTGAAAACAATGGCTGATAGCTCTTTTCAATGGTGGCGTAGTTCGGTGGGCATCATTCAAGATCGGTATCATAGTGGATAACTTTGGAATATCCTTTCTTGTGCTGATACTACTCGTCGCATAGTCATTGGCCTCACACATTAGCTCAAACGGGAAGTCCCAATCTAGTGCTACAACTATAAGGACTGATAGCAATCTATCCTTCAGGACTGAAAGTGCACTACTTGCTCCATCAAAATCAAATAGTATTGCCAGTGAGTGAGAATCAAAGCACAAAGGATCCGTGATGTAGGAGCTCATACGACATACATTGGGAATTCAATCTTCATTCTGGAAAATCCAGATTCGAGAGAAAATATTTGCTTCAGATTTGGTGATGATTTGCTGCTATTTTGGAGTTGATTTGTTGTAGATTTGGAGATGATTAGTTCTGGTTGTTTCTGGTTACCTTCAATTCTATTACGGACCACTTGTCCTAGAAATTATATAGTTTCCTTTTTCTCCTCCATGGATGTTTTTATGTAGTGGTTTAGGAAAAAAGTATGTTAGTTTCCTTTCTAGTTTTTGGCAAAATATCTTACTTTCCTTGTGGCAAATATTTAGTTTCTTTTCTTCATAGTTTTGGGCCTATTTAAAGGCTTGTTATCCCTACATTCTTTATATTACAGATTAATAAAATTGAGAGTTTCAATTTCTCTTTGGTTCTTTAAAGAACTTGAACTTATCGGTTATTCCGTGGCGTTCATCAAGACTTATCAATCGGATCTCCATCACCAATTATGGCATCCTCACATATACCAAGGTTCTTACTTCCATAAAAGCAACGGGTCAAGGTCATCCATCCAAGCCAACACTAGAGCGGTTCTTAAGAGTGTGCTGGTAATCTGAAGTCTCTCACAAGTTGACGGGGTTCGTATCATTTGTCTGAGCCATTTTAGTCACCACTTTCCTCCATTCATACAAGATTCAGGATAAGCCCCGATTTCCTTCATAATCTATTATCTACTCCATCCCAAGTCCAATTTTTCTCCATTCTTGATCGGATATAATTTTTTTTTGTTTCTTTTTTACTGAATCGTCCATCCTAAGTAAAAAAAAAGTCGTCCATCTCAGAAAAAAAAAAAAAAAAAAGTTCTCGCCGGTTTGCTTATCTTTTAAAGTTTTATTAAAAAAAATCAAATTAAAAAAAAAGGAAAAAGAATTTAAAGGAATCCATTTGAGGTCAATGAAGATTTGAGGACAAATCTTTTTTCTCTAGAGGAGAAGAATGATGCAAAATCAAGGCATGACTTCTAAGACTGCAGTTAAAGTTCCGAAAAGGCAAGATTTGAGAGCAGAAGGAAAAAAGATCAAGAGTGCATTCAATATGCTAATTCAAGTTCTAGAAGAATCTAGTCGTATTTGAAAGGTTTTCTAGATCAAATTGTATGGCTTGCTTGCTAAGTTATTTACTTGCCTTTTAGTTTATTTATTTTTATTTATTTCCTTGGATTTATTTATTTAGATTTGTTTCCTTTTCTTGTTTTGGGGTGGCGTTAGGTTAAAGATTACAGTAGATATTTTGTTTCTATTTTGTAGCCTATATAAAGATATGTTTATAATGTAATTACATAGAAGATTACAGATTAATAAAAATTGAGTTTATCTTTCTCTTTGGTTCTCTCAAGAACTTTTGAACTTATCGGATTTTTAGTGGCATTAAATCATCGAGCTTTATCGTCAGCGTTTTCATAGTTGATTCTTGGCATCTTCATTTCATAGACTTATCAGTGGATCTCCATGCGTTGTAGAAGTCCTCATATACCAAGGTTCACCTTCCTTATAAGCAGCGAGGTTGTGGTCATCCATCGGCCCAGAGATACTAGGCCGGTTCTTAGAGGCTGTTAGTCATGGGATCTCTCGGTCTGGTGCCAAGATGAAGATTGAATTCCCTGATATGTAATAATAGTAAGAGCTCACGCATCACGGATCCTTTGTGTTTTGATTCTCATCACTTGAACTAGCAAAGCTTGGACAAGGGCTTTACGAAAATCAGAAAAATCTTTTATGAACCGCCTATAGAACCCTGCGTGTCCTAGAAAGCTTCTTATGCCCTTTACTGATGATGAAGGAGGTAGTTTCTCTATTGCCTCAATCTTTGCTTTGTCTACCTCTATTCCTCTTGTAGAAATCGATGCCCAAGTACTATGCCTTCTTGTACCATAAAGTGGCACTTCTCCTAATTCAGCACAAGATTAGTTTCCTCACATCTAATCAGCACCAACCTCAGGTTTTCCAGACAATTGTCAAAGGAGTTCCCCAATACCAAAAAGTCATCCGTTAATACCTCAATTGTCTTTTCAACCATAGTTGAGAATATGGTCATCATACATCATTTGGAATGTGCACAGTGCATTACTTGCTGGTCAAAAGGGCATCCGCGAGAATGCGATCATGCCATAAGGTAAGTGAATGTCATCTCTTAATCCTCTAGGGCTATGCGATCACAAGTTGTAATCGAAGCCACCCATCAACGATGGTATTCATGCCACCTTGACCTATCTAGCATCGGTCGGAAATGGCAATAGAAAATGGTCTTTTCAAGTAGCCTTATTCAATTTTGGTAGTCGATCACCGTTCTCGCTGTGAAGCTTTGTTCTAGAGAAGGCCGGCGGAGTGTATTATTCTCTGTCTTTATCACTATTGTTCCTCCCTTTTTAGGCATAACCTGTACCAGACTCACCTATGCACTATCAGAAATAGGATCCGGCATCCAGCCACTTCAGTACTTCCTTACTGACTACTTCTTTCATGGTTGGATTCAGACTCCTCTATGCTTCCACTGAAGGCTCATGACCTTCCTCTAGTAGAAGTCGATGCATACACATAGAGGCGAATCCCGCTTCATCGGCCAGGAGCACTTTTGAGACGCCCCGAAGCATCTTTGTGATCTCTAAGTACTCTCCAATAGCTTATCTTCTTACGCTGGCGTCGGAGATCTTTGAAATAATCATTGGTAAGGTGGAGCCGTCCCCAAGATAAGCATACCTCAAATGGCTGGGTAGTGGCTTTTGCTCCATCTTGGGTGGTTGTTCGAAAGGATGGCTTGGCGTTTGGTATTTTCAAGCAGGGGTTCATGGCGTTTCCTTCTATTGAAATTTGGAAAGAGTCCATCCATTTCACATACTCTTGACCTCTTCTCCTAGTTCTTCGATTCCTGCGTACTAGGCTAGTCTCAAAGGGTCGATCGAGACCACTTTGGCTAGATTTCCTATAGCCCTACGATCCTACGTCATGAGGCATGTATCACTCTCTATTGGGTGTCTCACAGCCTCAAACACATTGAACTTGACCTCATCATCTTGCACTCTCAATTTCAACTCTCCCCTCTGCACATCAATCATTGCCCTACCAGTGGCGAGAAATGGTCTACCTAATATTATGGGTATTTCTTTATCTTCTTCCATGTCCAGAACGATGAAATATGTCGGGAAGATAAACTTGTCTTCCTTCATCAAAACGTCTTCTATCACCCCCTAAGGATGCTTTAGTGACCTGTCTGCTAACTAGAGTGTGACTGTAGTTAGGTGAGCTTCACCTAATCCCAAGCGTCTTAATATGGATAAAGGCACGAGGTTAATACTAGCTCCAGTGCATAGAAACCTGCAGATGGAGTTCCCGATGGTACAAGGAATAGTAAAACTGCCTGGGTCTTTCAGCTTTTGTGGTAGTTTCCTCTTAAGGATGGCACTACATTCCTCGGTGAGATTCACTGTCTCGAAATCCGACAGTCTTCTTTTCTTTGACAGTATATCCTTCATGAATTTGACCTCTTGGGCCTACATTCCTAATGCATCGGCAAATGGGATATTGATGTGCGGTTTTCTTGAACACTTCCATAAACTTTGTGAATTGCTTATCGGTTTATTGCTTCTTTTCCAAGCGTTGAAGTGCAATTTGTGCGATGGAGTTAGGTATTATTTGGTGATATTTGCCTTAATTCCTTCCCCAGACTTTTTCTCTAGGGGTTGTTCCCTTTCTATCTTGTCATTCTTCTGGTCTGGATTACTTCCTCAGTTTCTACCTCTCCTATCATTAGTGGTTGCCCCCAGTATTGCTAATTCTCTACCACTTCTCAATGTGACAGCTTTTACATGTTCATTACCTTCTCGTCTCGGGTTCGCCTTAGAGTTACTAGGTAATGATCTATCTTCTATCGATTGACGATGTGGTTGTTGCTTTATTGCACTTCCCGAGGTTTACGAGTTGGGCTCCTTGATTACGTAGGCCCGGGTGGATTGGTTTTGTAGTTGCTGAGCTTGGTTTTGGAATGTGGCTCTCATTCATAAATGTGCTGTGGGAAGTCATCATATGAGCTAAGGCTTCTTCCAAATCTACTTTCTTCTCTGGTGGTGGTTTGCTTGCTTGAAGTGATGGCATATTATTTTGGTTGTTCCTCCAGCCATAGTTCTGATTGCTCTGATTATTTTGGTTACCTCTCCAACCCTGGCCTTGATTTTGATTTTGATTCTGGTACTTGTTCTAGTAGGTATTACCTTCATACTGCCCCTGATGTTGTTAGTTTGACTGATTCACATACGTCTTGCTCTAACGTCATACGCAGCGGTAATGATCCATAGTACTATGTTGTCCTTACTTAAGACTAGCAAAATCTCCCAAGGGTTGATACGATTAACATTCATAAGTACCTTACTACTTTTGTAGTTGTTTGCGTTGCTTCTTGTAGATGTATGTTTACACCTGCAGAGGAGGGTTACTAAGAACTTTTGTGTTTGCTCCCTTGAGGTTCCCTAGGTGTTGATCTATCTCGAGGCCATTGATTAGTACTAGTGGCTGTATATTCCAATATCTCATAAGCTTGATCTATAGTCTTCTTTATCAGGGCACCTCTTGCTGAGGCATCAACGATTGTCCTAGCTGAATCGCTTAAACCATTGTAGAACGTGTGCACCTGCATCCACCTAGTTAACTTGTGATGTGGGCATCTCCTCAGTAGCTCATGAAATCTCTCCCAGGCCTAAGCTAAGTTCTCCCCCTCGAATTATCTAAATGTGTTAATCTCTTGCACCAGTTGTGAGATCTTTGAGGGTGGGAAAATTTTGGTCAGGAATTTATGCACTTAGTCATTCCACTAGGTAATGGAATCCGGTGGTTAGCTAGTCAACCAATGCTTAGCTCGGTCGCTAAGTGACAGTGGGAATAGATGCAATCTAAGAGCTTCTTCTATCACTCCATTATACTTGACTGTGTCGCAGACTTCAATAAAACTCGTCAGATGTGCATTCGGATTCTCACTAGGCAACCCATGAAACTATATATTGTGGAGCATTTGCAGAGTTACTCCTTTTAGCTCAAAGTTGTTCGCTTGAATGGGTGGTCGTCATATAGCTGACTGAACAATTGTAGGTGGCAAAGCGAACCCCTCAAGTAGCATATGAGGATCATCAGGCTGTACAAATGATCTAGTGGCCTGATTTCTATGATTCTATCCATTCTGATCCACCTGTGGTTCATTCCTTTCTTGGAACTGCCCTTCATCTTCTTGATTCTGCATGATTTTAAATTGGGTTGTGTGTGCTTCTGGCATGTCCCGATGTAAATGTACGATGCGGTTTGGTCGGATGGAAGTAATTCCTACAATCTTGTCTTTGCATGCACACTAATTTACTTTCTTGAAATCCTGAAGTAGAAGTGAGACAGTCACGACACGGATGAAATAAAGAGCGAAATAACTAAAAGCAAAAGAATAATAAAATGTTTAATAAGTAAAAATAACTAAATAAAATAAAATTGATCCAAAGTACGATCTGCAACACTGTTGTAATATCAACACTAAACTTCTCCCCGACAATGGCGCCAAAAACTTGACGGGCTGATAGTGAGTGTGTAAAAGTAAACTAAAAATGTAGGCCCGTACGCGCAAGTATACGTGTCAAGTTCACATAGTATAGCGGCTCGTCAAGTGTCGTTCCCACGAAGAGGAGCGTGTTGAATACTGGCTTAAGTGACCTAGGAAATATTTGGATCCAATCTTATAGTGAATTATAACTAATTTAACTAATTTAAGGAAAACCTAATATTAAAATTTCGATTCAGTAAAGTAATGACGAAAACCAGTATTTCGACGCTTCACCTACCACTCGATGGATTTTAACCTAGATAGCGTATTTATTTAATATTTCATATGATTTATGTTAGCGGGTTGATAGTGCCTACAAGAGATTCTCTCTCGAGATATATCTGCATATCTCGCCAGTGGGGTGTATTGCATCTCTACTTCAACCCCTTGACTCCGAGATGCATAAATGTGCAAATCCTAGTGCTACACTTAGAATGTGGGATATCTCTATTCCCTCGATCGACCAAGTGTTGCTTTACCATGTCCCTATAAGTCATCTTCTCGACTTCGCACTTAAAGAATAGCATGCTAAAATTAGCTAAATAATAACATGTGATTAAATTCAGGAGTAAAGCAATCATACGAATTCATACCAATATTAAATAAACCACAACTAATACATTAATCCATAATAGTGCAGTTAGGGTTAACAAAACCCTATTAAGAAAAGTTAGTTCATAGTGATTTTCGCATGTGACCAAAGATTTTTGAAGATCAAACGAATCAGAAAATAAATACGTATAGTCGCTCTTTCGCGATCTCTCGAATCCGCCTCCGCCTAATCTCCCTCTGGTCCGTCTCCGTCTCTCTTCAATCCGCCTCAACCCTCGCTTTTGCCTCAAAATCCTTCCTTTATATCTGGGACGCGAGCCCATCATCGCCCGTAATTCCAAAGTTTTTACGCTCTCGACTGAAGAACCTCGCTTATGTCGCGGCCGGCGGGGTGCTACGCGGCGCACTAAGCTAACATCGAACTCCTCCCCACCGGTTCGCTGCGAAGATAAGACCCCACGCCGCCGCTAAGCGCCTACACCGCATCGCGAGTGCTTCAAGCAGTTATGTACCCGAGGTTACCGTGATCGCTTCTCATTTCATTCTCGCCGTCTTTTCTTCTATTATTTAGCTTCCTTTTATTCTCTTATATCAGAACTCAGAAACATTATAATAAGGAGGATTAGCGCAATATTAGTAACATGAATGTAAATCATGCAATCGAAGTTATAAAAAACACATAGAAATTCTACCTAAACTCTCATGCATAATTCATCAATCACTATCTCATCTGGAAGCACATAGTGAACATATTGGATCGCCTAAGGGAATGAGGAGCGATCAAGGTAGTAGAAGTGTCCGGAGCCTCGCCGCTCAACTGAATCTGTGAAAAAGTGTTGTAGCTCAACATGTTGGATATCAATAGACTCATCAATCGATCCATAGAGATGCTATAGTGGCTCTAAAGCCCTCACAAAATAGTCAATCGACCTCAAACTGTAAGGACGAATAGGGTAGTCAAATGGAATGTGATGAAGTAGAGATTTGACCATCTCCTTGATTAGTTGTGCCATGCATCGAAAATTTAATTTCTAGGTACAAATCCTAAGCCAATGAGGTCATGATCCAAAACCATGATAAACTCACTACGATCATGCTGAAGATGCCTTAAACCTAAGTCAGGCATATACAACATGCTCCTCATCATGTTCAAAACGACCGAGTTGTTATGCTGATCAACTGACATGGGTGGCTGAATCTTAATGTGTAAATCCCTTTGGCTCAACTATTCACTTCATCAAAAGTGAACCAAATATAAGAAAAAATCATCACCCCATGGCTAATCTCCACATCGCTCAAGACAAACGTGCCCCACCGTAGATCTAGCATAGTGATCACTCGACCATCAAGTGAATGAAATCCTCACCTTTGAGAAGGAAAGATGATACACCATCACTATGAATCCATCACGGCCTAAGAGCAGTTAAAGGATGGTGAATCCTCAAAACCTTAAACATGACCTAAAAAAGGACTAGCCCAATCATCAACTCGAGAGTCAAGATGCCCATTACCTCTCTACGAGTACTGTCATAAGCTCTCACTGTCTGTGTAGATGACTTAAAATATGTGGACCCATATCTTAGAGCAATAGTAGCGTATGGATTTACATTTGGGGTAGACCAATGTATAAGAGGACATATGGTTCACTGCGGCCCAAACAACCAATCGATATATGCAAAGGTCAAGTGTGGTTCGAACTCTAATGGGGAGGTAAGTCATCCTCGAAACAATGCAACCGCTCGACCAAATATGGAACATATATCAAGCCCTCTGGTGATGTGGATATACGACCAATTCGACTTAAAGCCCTAACTCAAAGTCTCTAATGGGTAGTAGAGGAGTTTAACAAGCCCAAATGTTATACTGAGCCTCGTGTACTTATAGTCGCTTTCGAGGATCTCACCATCCTTTCACCTGCCTCATTCTAATAGTATCAAGATCTATAGGCCTGAGATGGAATCGAGGTTGTTGTCTAACCACCCACCTCATCTGATAACATATTGAATCTCCTCGTGTATCAACCATCCCTACAGGGAGTCCGACACGCAACATGGCAAAGTCACCACTTTGCTAAGTGGATCCAAACCGAAGTGATGCCTGTCGAAACAACATTTTAGTGAATCACTGCCTAAACACCTCATGAACCCTGGGCCATCTCCAAACCATCATCAAAATACTATAGTTTCCCGACCCTTGATCATCCCCATGACAACATATGGATGCGATCACCAAACTCAACAAAATCACTGGAATGAATACCCCACTAGAGAAGGTAGGTCGTATGTGTATCATGCCCGGCGATGCGAACCAATGCCAGTTACCCCAAATGCATAATACCCTTTATCAATCAAGTCATGAACAACATGTCTCAAAGCAAGGTGACTGACCAGAGTATGTCCTGGCCATGATGATAAAGAATGTAGGTCCATCCGAAAATGAGGGTGAATAACCCCGAGGTAATGGCTCTGCTAATGGATCGAAAGTAACCAAAGAATCATCAATGTCCTGTAAGACCACCAAAGGCATGCCTAGTGGTGTAAAGCGCTTGAGCTGCCTAGGCTAATGTAGGGAACCAGGCACTCAAGGTCTAAGATGAGTCGTAGTGGCCTCTCCACAACCCGTGCAAGATAAACCTGGTGTGGCGGAGTATACATAGTAAACCTAAGCAACCGAACCTATGGAAGGTCTATGCATCGAACCCGAACTTCAGGCGTAGAAGCCCTCGCAATGGAATGGATGCATACCGGTGCCTGGGGTGGCCTCTGTTTGAATGAACTAATGGCTCTTAACACAACCGGTCTATATGATCCAGACAGGTTCTTCCCCTTACTATCAAAAGAAGAAGAATTCGACCACAAAACGCATGTCATACCATCCTCGATACCATACAATGCCTCTAACAAAGCTCTGTAATCCATAATCGGTACCCCTATAAGATGTCTAGCATAATTGTGTTGTAAACTCCTCATAATCATGCTAATCTGATCTCTCTTTGATAGACGATTAATCATCTAAATAACCTTCTCTCTCAAATGGGAGATGAATGATGTAACAGTCTCATGAGCTCCCTGCCTTAAGGCCTCAAGCTCTCTCCTAATGACATCTATGATAATGCTGAAAGAAAACTGCCAAATAAAGTCATGGGCAAGATCCTCCCATGTCTGCCTGCGCAAAGCATCCAAGGTGGCAAACCAGCTTTATGTCATACTACTCAATGACAAAGGGAACAACATGATCAACTGAGTCTCATCCAAACCCATGTCCATCATCAACTGACTATATATCCTCAAATGAGTACGTGGGCATCCTCTTCCTGTATACCGCTCCATGTCAAGCATCCAAAATTTAGGCAGCAATGGGGTCACATGTGTACTATCAAATCCATCTCACACATCCATACCCTTTACAACTCTTAATTGTATAAGCATATGCTCTACTTCTCAGAGGCAATATTATAAGCATTAGTGGTCTAAACTGATCACCTATGTAGCCTCTAAATGACAAAAGAGAGCTAGCGAGGGATACGGCGGTGCTATCCGGAAACATCGATGGAGGTGGAGATGGTGCCCTTATGTCAAACTGAGTATCCTCCTATGCTGAAATCTATGGGGTCTGTTGTCTATCAATCCTTTGATTGAGTCCATGTATTGTATCCAAGCTGGCAACGCTTATAAGATTCCTCGCCAATAGCCGTAGGGATCCACATCCGTTCGATCTAATGTACGTATTTCACCTACCTCAACTCTGACCCCACGAAATGATCTCAGCTCAGGTCAATGAATCCTGAAAGTGGAACAGAAACAAATAAGGTGGAGTCTAAGTCGAACCGAAAAGAATGTTGCTATAATGAAACTGAAATAGGCAATCCATCACTATGCACAAAACTACCCCACTGAAACTCAATACTCTGATCAATCTCTATATACCCTTGAGAGGAAACCAATATAGAGAGCTTTGGATCCATAACATGACTAAACCAACCCCGAGGCTCATGATGCACCCCATGTGGTGATGGGAGTCTTAATCAAGTAGATCTAAACTCAACCTAAAAGCACACGCGCTTTAAAAGACAAGGGGCGAGTCTCAGCGGGTCCCTAGTAAGAGCGATCGCACTCTCTTCAAAGGGTACATAACCTATTACACGTTTACGAAGAGAAGGGGTGCTTCCATGTAAGGTGGTCATCACCTCCACACATGCACTTCCTCGACATCTTAAGGGGCAGCCTATGATAAAGGCTTTCACAACTCTTAATACTCAACGATAAACTAAGTGTATAGTGAACGTGTGGGTGCATCCGAAAAACCTAAATGACATCTAAAACAAAAAAGGCACAATGGTCATACAAGTATCCTAAAATCTAGTTCTGGGCTATATAACTCTTCAAAGATCAAACTCCTCAACATCTATACATCGACCACCTCCCAAAATGCTCTCAAACATGGATATATCCCATCACTAGACCTTACTCCTAGTCACTAACTCAATTGAAGAGAAAACAAAGAGCAACAAGTCTCCAATCAAGCACACAATCAAGAAAGATAGATCGATTGAGACTAATGATTTAGAGATAAGGAGATATATGTGTGTCCCACATAGACATGCAACATGCAATCAAGCAGGTGAGAGGTAGTCATGTAACTATCAATCATGCAAAGCATAGGCATATCATCCATATCCACACATAATCTAAGTAGGAGTATAAGATGAGCAATGTGAACATACAACAAAAACAATAGGCTAAAAAAGGTGATTAAGATGAATATACAATGGAGATAATCAACATGTCAAGGCAAATGAGATAAGCAATCGATCAAATGTGATGCAGACAGCAGAGTAATCATACAATACAGGAATCAACATGCTCGATAAATAAAATATCCTACCAATATAACCAACTAGATCATGACAAATGAAGTATTAAAAAAAAAGTATACATGTAAAAAATGAGATAAAATATCATATAGTAAGAGAAGTCAACATATGAGAATGGTTGAACAAAGCAATCAATTCATCAAAATAAATGGAATATACACAATGATAAAATAATAAATGTCAAGGTGAATAGAATGAGCTACAAAAGAAGCAAGTGACATAACAAGATGAGCAGTTAATCAACTAACAAAGCCAATCAACCAATATTAATAATACAAACAATCAAGCATGTGAAAGGAACAATCAAAATCAAACTCTAATGTGTCACTAATAATCAAGATATAAAAACACAAAAAATGTGATTTATCAATCAACTAACTGCTCACATTTTCCCTTAATTCAGATTCGTTCAATTTCATTTGTCTCCCAAATGAAATCGCCATTTCACCCTATATTTTATTCTTATTTTAATAGTTACACATACTCAAAAGAAGTAATAAGTTAGAAGAATTCAAACCTTCTTCAGCGATTTACTAAATTCAACCACTTAATGGTCAATTAATTTTCTTTCAATACAATACTTTACTTAAATTTTACTGAAATTGAAAAATAAGTGTTATTTAAATAAAATAAAATAAATTTTTAGATATTATATGTTAAGTAACACAAATAAATAGTTTATTAAATAGTTAAAGTTCCGATGGTCATGGAATAGAGGAGTCCAACCTGTCTGGCAGTCTTGATAAAAACTATAATATAATAAAATGAATATATAAAAAAACACAGTCTTAATGAAACCTATAATATAATGTAAATTGAATATATATATTAATTGATAGATACATTGAATAGGTCTAAATTAAGCTTGGGGATTTGATCAAATTTGAACTTTGATGGTTTCGTCTAAATTTAAAAATACAAATAAAGGTCGAAACGGATCCCACAAAAAAGCAGTACTTCCAAAACTTCTGTCTCGTTTTCTCTCTAATAATAATCCTAACATCTCCTTTTCGGTCTCAGATTCTTCTCCGAATAATCCATAGCCGATTCCATCTCTCTGCAGTCTGCACATATGGAGAAGAACAGCAACAACATCACCCACCAACTCTAAACTCGACTCCGATGAACCCAAATCTGTCGCCACCGCCGCGCCCGCGGAGGAGCAAACCCCAATTCCCCTGCCCCCGAAGATCAAAACCCTGATTCAGAACCATGCGCTTCGCTAGTCTTCGAGAACTCCGTTCACCAATTCAGCCAGGTCGATGCCGACCGCCTTGCGCGCACTTCCTATGGTTATACGTTATCTGCTTCGTGTGAGGTTTACATTTTCATTTTCTGGGGTTTGGTGGGAATTAGATGGAATCATTTCTTTTGAAATCTGGGTGGAGATTGCAGGTTTTGTGGCTTTCTTGATTTGGAATTGGGTGTTGGCTTTGTTGTTGATTGTTTCTTCTTTTCTTTTTTTTTGTCTGAGATTTTTGTATATTCTTGTTTGTTTGGTTTCCGAGAAAATGCGGGATAATGAAGGAAGCTTGCAATCTGTAATCTTTGGTTTAGTTTGGAATCGAAAAAACTGAATTCTGTGATCCCGACTCGCCTGTTGATGAGATTGTTCTTCCGCTTGCTTTCGTTAGAATGAAGAGTTTATGATGAAAAATTTCAGTTATGATAATTTTGCGGAAAACCTTGAGCTACTGAATCTATAGAAGTGAAAATATTTGGCCAAGAAAGCTGTTTAAGTATATAATTTGGAAGGCTCAAGTGCCGAGTGTATTCTGCACTCAGCGTTTGGATTGTTTTCCTGACTTGCAAGTTTTTCTTTTCTAGCATTTATTTTCATCTTCACCACTTGTGCAGTTCTCTTGTTCTGAAGGAGATACATTCAGCCTCTCCCCCCCCTCTCCTTCTCTTCCTTCTCTCCATTTTCTTTTAGTTTCTCAGTTCAATCTCAAATTGAAATAGCCTCACTGTGAATTGAGTTTGAAACATGGGTTTTACGCTGCAATTGATAAATTGTCCAATGTATGTTTAATCTTCATTCCCTATTTTACTAATTGTTGTTGGGTTGTTTGTGGAGTAGGAAAGAGCATTTATGATGATAAGGATGAATGGTGAAGGAAGTGATTATAGTTGTGGGAGGCTGGAAGCTATATCAACGAGGAAGAGTTTGATGATCCCAATGATGGCACTGATGTGGATGATGGGGTTGATGATGATGATGAGGGCGAGGATAAGGAAGAGGATGAAGGGGAGTATGATGGCACTGAGGAAGATGCTTTTGATGTGCATGATGTTGAATTTGATCCAACTGCATTTTCTAGTGATGAGGACTATGCAAGAGCCCTACAGCACATTGAAGAACAAGAAATGGCTGCAAGGTTGTTGGCCCTTGCTGGGTTAGATGATCGTGAGTGCCTGGTTCAGAATAGATTGACTTTCTAATGTCCTCACTTCTTTCTTTCGCTTATGCTTTCCTATAACGTGTTAAAAAAATTATTACTGGTTTGTGGTTGTAGATGAAGCCGATGATGCAGAGGATTATGGTGGTAACTCTCAGGTATTCTTTTATCCAATTATGAAGTATGTTTCCCTGCTTCTATTTGTTCGTGCTTGTGGGTGGGTGGATGCTTGTGCATGACACACAAGTGTTTCATAATAATTTATCTCTGGGCCTTATTTATCCATTAGAAGGTCAACTATGTAGATGCCTAAACGTGTGCTCATGCTTATAAAACTAGACTCAATATTCAAAAAATTGTGCTATGATCTTATTTGTGTGATATATAAAACCAACCAGTAAAGAGTATAGAATTGATACAAATAACATCCAGAAGACGAGTGCTGAGTATTATAGATGTGCAGAGTTTCTATAAACACACCAAACATTGGGAGTTCAAATTTTAAGTATTGAAGAATTGACTTGGGAGGTCAAGAAGCATTGAACATGTGAAAATCCCCCTTTGACCTCATTTGGGCCTTGAAGGCAAAAAATGTAATAAACTTGGGCAACCGAGGTGTGGAGCCATATTGATTTTAAAAGATTTGTTAATCTTCTCTCTGAGGATTTGCTTTAGGATTTCGTTGTATTTCTTTAGAAAGACTACTGAGATTTACTTCTCAAGATTTTATTCTATCCCCTTTAGGAAGATTTGTTTTATTTATTTTTTGTTTTAGAGTTGCTTTATGTAATTTACAAAGTTTCTTTTCCCAGTTAAAGTAGAAGTTGCTTTATTTGCTTTAGAAAGTAAGGGGCCTATATTTACCCCTTTAGTTGTGTTTTTTTCATTCATTCAAGATTTAATAAAGTTTCAGATTTCTTTAAGAGTTCTCTATCTCTCGATTCCCAGAACGGCACGCTGGGCTTCTTATACCTAGGTGGACTCTTGGTGACGGCTTCGCGGCTTATCAATCAACCCGTCCATAGTTGATTATGGCACTTCACTCCATCATCCATCTTGTGTGGATCTTTCAAGAACCCAGTTAGTAACTACTCTTGTGTAAAACTCTACTCTCCTCACCATCTCATCTTTAAACTTTCCATAACCAAATTTTCAACCTCAACCCAAAACTTTCTAAATCTTGTGCCATACTACTAAAACCTTCCTAAATACCTTTTTTCCCCTTTTATACCATAAATACATAGTCCCTAACTTAGAAAATCTCCAAAATTCGTCCATACCTATTTCGCCCTAGAAAACTACCCAAAACCCATATTTGACTTACCTACCGATTATCCATCACGGTCCCAACCTTTCATCAAAGTGGTATCAGAGCTCAAGGATTGATGGCTGATCATAAACAAAAGGGCGTTCTTGGTTCCAATGACAAGAGTCCTAATCATGGTTCAAGTGGTTCCTAACCCCATCGCAAAATGCGTTGGGCCGATCTTGAATATGTGGTTTAGCGTCACAAAAGCAGACATTATCAATGATGGTCCTATATGACAAAGACCTTCATGGAAGGTGAAGGTGATGAAAGTTTTGACGAGGGAACTCGTGTCGCCAACCGTTCGGAATTTCGAGGCGCATAAGGATGAAGGCAAGCATTCAAGAGACTATGATTATGGAGGAAGGTAATAAGAAGATCGATACCGCGATGATGATACTGAGAAACGTAATTATTATAACGTGATTCAATCTAAAGTCTGATATTTCGAATTTGAAGGAAGAGGGCATGTCGATGACTTCGATTGGCTTAATACCGGGAATGTGTTTGAGTATTGTGATCCCCAAGCCAAGAAAGTTGAAGTTGGTGGCTATCAAGATGTGCAAGAATGCTTCGCTTTTGCGGGAAAGAGACAGCCACAAGAGATGGCAAGAAGAAGACGAAACTGGGAAAAGATGAAGAAAGAACTAAAATAGCATCTTTCCGGTCCACTATCGCCAAGATATCTTCCTTAAAAATTCAGATTTCAAGTCACAGATCCGACCGTGGAGGAGTATCTCTACCGAGTTTGAAAGTCCATGATCAAAGGAGACTTGCAGAGGTCGAGGAGCAAATTCATAACCCGCTACTTTGTCGGGTTTGATTCGAAATTTCTAAACCTGCTCAATTGGGTACCATATAACACCCTTCAAGATGTGATAAAGCTTGCCTTAGTGCTGAGGCTCTCAACAAGTACGGGGTTTTACTACAACCCGTTAAAGAAGGATTTATCAAGAATTCGAATTTCAAGGAGTCCCAGTGGTGCTAAAAAGCACCCTTAAACCTCAAGTAAAAGTGAAGTGCACAAGCCACAATAAGAGTCTACTCTAAGTCAAGACGTTGCTTTAGCGCCACCGATTAGGCATATAGCTTCTAAATGTCCTAATCGACGAAAGTGGTCGCTCTAGTTGAAGAAGACGAAGTCGAGGAAGAAGATTTTAGCGGATGAGTTACTGATGAATCTCCATGAATCACCATGGAGATGGATGAGCTACCATGTTCGATCATGGACTTCCTTAGTTGTTCAAAGGAGTCTTAAGATCAAGTACCCTGGGTTGAGGAGAATCGTCGCAGCTCAATGCCTTTCACACAAAGTGCACATCTAAGGATAAAGTCATTGGTTATTATCGAGTAGTGGGAGCTGAGAATTGCTTCCTCGAGATGGCAAAAGCTTGATTCAAGATGGATCCACAAACTAAACCCTATAAACTTAGTCAGTTTCAAGAGGGTAGTGGATATCACAAATCATCGATGCCTTGTCTCTTTACACTGGAAAGCACTACCGTGACGAAGTATGGTGTGATGTTGTTGCAATGGATGTTTGTCACTTGCTACTTGGGAGGCCATGGCAATATGATAGGAAGGTCTTTTATGATGGCTTCAAGAACACTTACACATTCCGCAAGGATGGGCACAAAATTGTCTTGGCACCTTTGAAATCAGCAATTGTTCTAGCATCCAAACCCGAGGAGAAGAATTATTTGTTGTCAAAATCTGAGTTGGAGAAAGAAATCAGAGCTGGTTCAGATGTGATGGCCTTGGTTGATGTTGAAGAAACCGAAAGTGAGAAGGAGATCCCAAAAGAAGTAGAGCCAATTTTGGAAGAATTTGTTGATGTAGTACTTGAGGAGATTCCACATGGGTTGCCCCCTATGAGAGATATTCAACATCAAATAGACCTTGTACCAAGTTATGTTTTGCCCAATAAATCGACCTATAGGATGAGTCCTAAAGAACATGAAGAGCTTATAAGGCAAGTTGATGAGTTGTTTGACAAAGGGCTTATTTGAGAGAGTAAGAGTCCTTGTGCGGTTCCTGCCCTGCTAGTACCAAAGAAGGATGGATCTTGGAGGATGTGTGTTGATAGTGGGAGCGCCAACAAGATTACTATTGAATATCGATTTCCCATTCCAGCACCTCGATATGATTTGGCCGGATCAACTCTATGGTGTGTCCATATTTTCGAAGATTGATTTGAGGAGTGGATACCATCAGATTCGTATGAGGGAAGGAGATGAATGGAAGATGACCTTTAAAACTTGAGATGGGCTTTATGAGTGGATGGTAATGCCATTTGGGCTGTCCAATGCCCCTAGCACTTTTATGAGGTTTATGAATCATATCCTTAAGCCATGCATTGGAAATTTTGTAGCGGTATACTTGATGATATTTCGATCTATAGCAAGAATTCAAGGAGCACTCTGGAGACCGAGGTAATTGTTCTATTCTAAGGGAGCAAACGATTATTTCACAACTTGAAGAAGTGATTTTATGCCGACAAAATCATATATTTCTGGTTATTCCGTTACTAAGATGAAATTGAGATGACCCACTTTAAATTACGCAACAAGTCTAATGATGCTTCGCATGTCACGACTCGTAATTTCGTAGAGATTGTGTAATATGATGGTATTCTAAGACTATGGTTTCGTGACGACTCTAAGTTTCTACCACTTTGGAGAACTTTGTGGAGGAAATCGACTTCTTATCGGTTTCGGTGACTTTTATCAAATTTCTCGTGACCGATGGTCAAAACCGTTACTAGTAGAAGCTTCGGGAAATATGCTATGGAGCATAGAAAGAACGTGGGAAACAATGGGATTTACTACTTCAAATCAGCCTTGCCTATAATAGTCCTCACAGATAGAACTCGTTGGGAAAGTCCATTTGAGGTAGCCTTGACTACAACCGATCGGGACTCATGGAATTAGCACACCATGCTACTATTAAACAATTTAGTGGAGTATGCTGGAAGTTAGAGCCAAAGTGAGATCAAGAAGTTGCATGAAGAAGTTCATTGAAGATTGTTGAGAAGGTATGCCAAATATGTGGAAATACAAATAGATGCCGCAAGTATGTTGAGTTTGAGGTTGGCGATTTGGCTTTGGGTACACCTTCTCTGCAAGGGATAGGTTTCACCAGAGTTTGGAAAGTCGCCAAGGGTAGATGGCCCTTCAAGATTATAGAGAAAATTGAGAGAAGGCCTACAAGTTGCAATTGCTGCACGAATATGAAATTTCTCCAATGTTCAATGTCAAGGATTTGGAGGGCTTATCACGGCCAAGACTTGAGCAAGTCTTTTCCTAACCATATGGGGATTGATGCAGGAGCTTTTATAAACACACCAAACATTGGGAGTTTAGCCCTAATTATCAAGAATTGATCGAGGAGGTCAAGAAGCATTGAACATATGTGAAAACCCTCGGGACTCATTCAGCCTTGGAAGGCAAAAACGTGGTCAAACTCGCAAACTCGATGTGGAGCCGCTTATATTGATTTTAGAAAGATTTTCTACCGATCTTTGGAAGACGGCGTTAGGATTATGTTGTATTCTTTTAGAAAGATTTGTCAGAGATTTACTCAAGATTTTATTCTATCCCTTTTAGAAGATTCGCTTTATTTATTTTGCAGCCAGCTTAGAATTGCTTATGTACTTAGAGTTTCTTTCCTAGCTAAAGTAGAAGGCTTTATTTGCTTTTAGAAAGTAAGGGGCCTTATAAATACCCCTTTAGTTGTGTTTTTTCATTCATTCAAGTTTTAATAAAGCTTTATTTCTCTTTTGGGAGTTTTCTCTTATCTCGCTGATTCTCAAGGTAGCCTGCGGCTCTTATACTCTAGCGCGATTCCTGGTGATTGTCTTTTCTCCGCTTTATCAATCAACTCGGTCCATAGTCAGATTGTGGCGCCTTCACTCCATCATCTATCTTGTGTGGTTCTTTCAAAAGAACTCAAGTAACTACTTTGTGCAAACTCTACTGCTCTCACTCATCTCATATTTTCTTTTAAACTTTCCAAATTTTCAACTCCAACTAAAACTTTCCAAATCTTGTTCCATACTACTAAACCTTCATAAATACCTTTTTTTCCCCTTATATACCATACTATAAATACACCGTCCCTAACTTAGAAAATCTCCAAAATTAATCCATAACCTATTTTGGCCCTAGAAAACTACCCCCAACCCATATTTTGACTTACCTAAACTTTTGGATCATCCATCACGGTCACAACCTTGTATCACATTAGCGTGGGACTTGACAGTTTGAAGAAGATGTATCTTATAAATCTAGAGTACCTATGATTAGGTGTGAAGAAGACAGCTGCAAAGGGAAATCACATCAAGATGAACTTTCGTCAGCAGGAAAGGATACTTAGGAATTCCGATTGAGGAGAGGTCATGTGCCGCCATATGAGATTGAAAAGTTCTCTCGGGGTTCAAAGATGCAATCTTTGTAGGGAAGAAATCTCTTGCATGCCCATATGTCAGCTCCATACTAGTTATTGTTTTCAAGTCATCAGATCAAGTATAACTATAAGGGGGTTCTGTTAAAGTAATTAGTTTGACGAATGGTTTATTTGATATACCAATCTTTTGCATAAGAGCAAAGAATTTGGAAATAAAGGTATTCTTTAGAAAATGGAGGGTTATGATGGTATTCCTATGTTCCTCAAGAGCCATGATTGTGCAATATAGTTCAGTCAAGGTGGGTATACTAGGAGAAATGCTAAAAACTAGAAAAGTCAGTCAACGCTTTTATTATCGAGGAGGAGAAGTGATACTGTGTTTGGTTTGGTAATCTAGTAGAAAGAGTAAGAATACATCAAGTTTAGGCTTGTTTTTGGATTGTATCATCTCTCTTCCATCTCCCTTCAAGTATGGTCCTAAGAGCTATGGTGGACAACTTAAATTAACACCTTTGACAGAAAATTCCAATTGATATATTTTATTTTCTAACTTTGCCTTCCAAAGGAAGGCGCACTGGTCATGAGCCTAATTGCTCATGTACGTGGCTCATGCTACTTGCCTCACACGGCTCTTTCAGGAGACTCCAAATTTCACCACGCCACCACCTATGCCTTTACGCCGACTCTGGTCACCGCCGGCTCATCAGCGTAGCGACTCTAGCTCCCTAATTCTAATTTGGGTAGGGCTGGCCAAACCCCTTTATAGTCAAGTCCAGTCGGTGACAAGCTTCTCAAACTTAGTCAGGTCGATTTGCCTAAACTCCGAAGAGGCTTCATCCATGAGCCACTTGCACGTTCCTTTGGAGCGCAATCACATCATTCTGCTCAAACCTGCCAGCATGTTGATCTTTATTAAGCTCTTCTGCTACGGTCATGGATGCCACTGTAAAATCAGTCCGTGATGTTTTGACTCTAGCTACATTACCTTGCTTGTCAAGATATGAATTTTAATTGAAAATAGGTTCACTTTAGACTTCCTTTTTAAAAGTTTTATTTTAAAATTTTTATTTTAGAATGGAATCTGTATAATTTCATTTTTTTTATTGAATGCTTATTTAAAATGTTTGCAATATTAAATTCTTTTGTTGATTGGATTAGATTGGGAACGATATTTTGTAAAATTGGTATGCATCTTTGGGCATATTTCATTTCACTCAAGTTCACACCTTCTGTTGTGTCTTGACCCAAACCAGGTGAAACTCTTGCCCTTTGAGTGTGCACCTTGTGCCTAAACTATGGGAGACTTTAAGCTTTTGATGCACCTTGTGCTCTTCAAAACCATGTTCCCTTTTAGTCTATTCTGAAAACCCTTTTTTCCCAATTGAAGGGATTCGCTTGCATTGAATGAATTAAATTTGCTTTGCATAATGTTGCTCAAGATAACTATGAATATTTTTTGCTCTGGTACATGTCTGGTTAAAAAATATTGGTATGTTTGAGTGGGTTGACATGAAGGGCTTCAAATCCTACATGAACTGTAATCTTCTAGATTTCAATTCTTTAGTTTGGGTCAAGTTTGATTCTTGGTCTTTGATTTGATTAATTTCACTTTCCATTGTATTGAAATGTTTTCAAAATACATGTTAGTTTAGTTGCTGCCACTGTGATGTTTGCATTTAGATACATTGATAGTGCTTTATAAATGTCCAAATAGGTGTTGGGTGGGTGTCATGTTGAAAAGGTGCTGGTTACAGCAGACATAAATGGGAAAAAATTTCTGTATGTATGTTTGGTTGGGGGTTGGGTGGTTGCATATTTGTAAAGCGACACTCACTATTTGTTTTTACCTGCTAGTTCCGGTAGCTCCTATGGTTTCTTTTTTTTTTTTTTTTGCTTGTCGTTGGTTTTATCCTCTGAGCTATGGAATATGCTATATCCTTCTTACACTGCTGGGCTGGTTGAGTTCTTCATTTATGACTGACATTGAGTTTTCTTTCTTCCTGGTAGAAGAAGCAGGATATTGTTGTGAAGTTGGATTCATCTTAAAAGAGTTATCTGATTTTCCTATATATGTAATTTGACATTTGTTGTTGACATGCTCTAGTTATCCACCTTTTCTAAGCTGTACAATAAATATTCAGAGAGGTTCTTGTGCTGGCTACTAAGGTTATTAATTTTAGTCCAAGTTCCCTCTTATCATAGAAACCTTTTTGAGCTGCATATGCCCTTAGTGAAACATCATTCCAACCTTATTCTCATAACCTTTCTTCATGAATTTATTCCCTTTGAACCTTCAATATTTTGGGGTAAAATCCATCCATCCATCCTTTTATTTTGCAGGTACATGTTGGAAAATAGAGATAAAAGTATAATTACTGAAGTTTTTAGTGACAGAGTGCTGCTGCACTTTTTGAAGAGAAGGACTAGATTTCTTTTTCTTGTTTTTTTCTCTGTATTTGAAAGGTCCTTGACATACTTTATATAGAAGCTGTGTATAAGAAATTACATAGGGAATTTAACATTCTAGGGACTTAGCAAAACATTTAAACAAGCCTAGAAAAACAGCAGAGAAATAAATGAATGACAGCCAACTCTTTGGAATTAACCAATGACTTTTTGACTCACGGTTTTCCTCACAAATTCCCCTCTAAAACAGTGAGTCCCAACATGTCTCTGAACTTCAAAAACTTCTCAGTAGTGATAGGTTTTGTGAGCATGTCTGCTGGTTGTTCATTGGTGGTGATGAACTCTAGCTGTATCTCTACTTTCTGCATAAGGTCACGAATAAAATGATGCCTCAGTTCGATATGCTTGATCTGGTACAAAAACTGGGTTCTTTGTTAGGCAACTTATATTATATTGTCACAATAAATAGTTGTAGGACCCTCCTGCTTCCGTCCTAAATCATTGAGCAATTTCCTTAGCCAAACTCCTTCACAAGCAGCTTCTGTTGCTGAAGTATATTCAGCATCCGTAGATGACAAAGCAACAGTGTTTTGCTTTTTAGAACACGATGAGATGGTGCTCTTTCCAAGGCAGAAAATATAGGCTGATGTGCTTCTTCTATCATCAGTAGATCCAGCCCAATCACTATCGGGTAAAACCAGCGTCATGAACTCGAATCTTTGCCATACTTCAAACCAAGTTTCAATGAGCCTTTTAGGCACCTAGACTTTTTGCTGCTGCATAATGAAGCACACTTGGGCTGTGCATGAATCTTGACAACATACTAACCGCTTGAGTGATATCTGGTCTAGTATGAGTCAAGTAAATAAGAGATCCAACTAGACTTCTGTACTGATTTTCATCAACCTTCTTAGCTCCATCATTAGAGTTCAATTTTTCATTTAAAGCCATAGGAGTACTTACAGCCTTACAATCCTTCATGTAGAATTTCTTCAAGATGTCAGCTGCATATTTTAATTGGGAAATGAAAATTTCCCCTCTTCCTTGCTTCACTTGCATCCTAAGGAAGTACTCTTCATGATCCCTAAGTCTGTCAACTCAAAGTTTCTCATCATTGAGTGCTTAAAATCAGCAAGTAAATGATGATTGCTCCCAAAGTAAATCAAATCATCAACATACAAGCAGACTATGATAAAATCTGCTTCATTCTTCATAAAATAAAGTGCTGGTTCATGAGGACTTTTCTGAAAACTTGAAATTTGAAAGTAAGAATCAATCTTACTATTCCAAGCTCGTGGAGCTTGTTTGAGGCCATATAACGCCTTGTTCAGCCGGTACACCTTTCTTCCTGCCTGATTTCATATCCACGCGGGATGTTCCACGAAACTTCCTCTTTCAGTTCTCCATTAAGGAAAGCTGATTTGACATCCATTTGATACACATTCAGCTCCAATTGGGCAGCAATTGCAAGAAATGGATTGTCTCAATTTTGCAATTGGCAAAAGTCTCGAAATCTACTCCAGGCTGTTTGAATAGCCTTTGGTCACAAATCTGGCCTTGTGCTTTGAAATGGAACCATCCTCATTGTATTCTTGGTCTTGTAAACCCATTTAAGACCAAATAATGTCTTTGCCTTTGGGAGGATCTACAAGATTCCAAGTATTGTTCTTATCAATCATGTTCAGCTCTTCTTCCATGGCCTTCCATTTTTCACTTTGCAGCTTCTTCAAAAGTCTGTGGCTCACAAGAGAAAAGAGCAAAATCTGCATTTTCATTGGAGAAATAGCTTCTAAAATCACCATACCTCTCTGGCGGTCTTCTAACTCTTTCAGATCTTCTTAGAATAGGTGAAGAAGATGAAGTTCCTTCATTATCTGGACTTTCAGATTCTGAACTTGAGCCCTGAGCGTACTTCCACCTTCTAAAGTTGCTGGATTCTGAGTTTCAGCAGCTGATTCGGTTCTTGATGCTTCAGCTGGAGCAAAATCTTGAATGTTTGATGAATTTTGGCTGCTGAAATTCCACTGCCATACTGCTCTTTCATCAAAGATGACATCTCTGCCACTGTCACATTTGTTATTAACAGGATTGAGCAACCTGTAGCCCTTGGATTCATCACTGTACCCAACGAACAGAAGCTTCTCTTCCTTCTGATCGAACTTATCTTTATTTGGAGCCTTGTTGAGTGAGTAGGCTGGACAACCAAACACTTTTAGATGACTGACTTCTGGCTTTCTCCCACTCCAAGCTTCATAGGGAGTTCTGTTCCTTACTGATTTTGTTGGACACCTGTTTAAGATGTAAACAGTAGTATGTACAGCTTCAGCCCAAAGAGAATTTGGAAGCTCCTTGCCTTTTAACATGCTTCGAGCCATCACAACAATGGTTCTGTTTTTTCTTTCAGCAACTCCGTTTTGCTGAGGGCTTCTACTCACGGTTAATTGCCTTTGAATGCCTTCTTTCTTGCAATAATTCATGAATGGTTGATAGATGAATTCACCTCCATGATCAGTTCTTAAGGTCTTCATTTTCAGCCCACTTTGCCTTTCAACAAGGGCTTTGAATTCCAGAAATTTTGAAAAAGCATCTGATTTTTGTTGAATAAAATACAGCCACACCATTCTAGTATAATCATCAACAAAAAGGATGAAGTACCTTTTATTCCCAAGTGATGGAGTTCTTGTGGGACCAAATATATCTGCATGAACAAGCTCCAAAGGAGCTTTGGCCCTCCAAGAAGTCTTTGGGAAAGGAAGATGGTGCATCTTCCCGTAGACATAGCCCTCACAAACTCTTTCTATTTGATTTATTTGGGGAAGACCACGAACCAAATCCTTTTGCTTAAGTAGTTGCGGTCCCTTTTGATTTAAATGGCTATATCTGAGATGCCATAGTTGAGATTCGTCTGAAATTTCACCCTTCAAGGCTACTGGACTTGCATAGTTGATGGGAGTAGAAAGACTTTGTTGCGAGTCATCTCAACCTTAGCCATCAGCTGGTTCTTCTTGTCGCACAACTTACACTTATTTTTCTTCAAAGACCACCCGATATCCTTTCTGAATCAGCTGCCCAACACTTAAGAGATTGTGAGAAAGAGTTGGGACGTAAAGAACATCATGAATGAACTTTGTCACCAGATCTGGACTAAAACTGTACTATCTTTATTTCCTTCAACTCTTCAAATTTTCCATCAAGAATGACAGAATTGGAAATTTTCATCAATTTTAATAAACAACTCACGGTCATTGTCATATGGTTGGTGCAACCGCTGTCAAGGTACCAAATCTGGTCCTTTCTGCTTTCAGCATTGAGACAAGTTAAAAACACTTGCTCTTCATCAGTCTCTTTGCTGAATCCTTTTACACCTTAAATATCATTCATCTGAAGTGTGATTGGACTTCTTGCATATGATGCAATTCTGTCCTTGGCTGCTGGTTTTGAAGTTGAGTATTTCTGCCTCTGCCTTGGTGTCTTCCACGCCCTCGAGGCTGGTTATTTTGACTCCTTTGAAACTGATCTTGATGCTGGAAGTTTTCCCTCTTCTGTTGAATTTTCCGTCCCAAATTTACCTTTGATTGAAAGGCCTGCTCCAAGGACTGACCTGAGGATCTCTTCATTCTTTCCTCATGTGATTCTAAGGAACCACAGAGGTCATACATAGTCAGAATTGAAAGATCTTTGATTCTCTCACGCTGCAGCTGCATGATCAAATTTGCGGCAGACTTCTGAGAATCTTCTCTACTATCTTCTTTCTTCAATCTGACGCTATAAGCTCTGATTTACCGATACCTAGTAACCCTGAGAAAAATCTTGATGCTTTCTGATTCTTTCATTGTCAAGCAATCAAAGTTCTTCCAAAGTGACTGAAGTCTAATAGAGACAACTTTACTATTCCCTTGAAATTCTTTCTTTAGAGTTTCCCATGCATCTTTAGCTTTACTAATGCCAAAAATGCGTGGATAGATGGTCTTGTTGATTCCTTGATGGAGGTAACTCAAGGCAAGGGCATTGTTCTTGATCTTTTCTTTGTTCTGAGTAGAAACCTGAGATGAGGTCTCTGTACTTCTGCTTGTAGAGGATTAAGCAATCACTTCTGCTGCTGAGAATCATCATATCCTTCTTCAACAATCTCCCACAAGTCTCGTACAAAGAAGAAACACATCTGATCAGCCCAGTACCCATAGTTTTCTCCTTCAAAAATGGGTACTTGGCTTTGGGAATAATTGAACATGGTTCCAGCAGAGGAGGATTTACTGATCGACATGGCTCTGATACCAAATTTGTTGGAAAATAGAGATAGAAGTAGAATTACCAGTTTTTTTTTTTTTAAGTGACATATGCTGCTGCACTTTTGAAGAGGACTAGATTTCTTTTTCTTATTTTTCTCTGTATTTGAAAGGTGTCCTGACACAGCTTTTTATATAGTTGTATAGAAATTGCATAGGAATTCTAACATTCTGTGGACTTAGCAAAACATTAAACAAGCCTAGAAAACAAAGCAGAGAAATAAATGAATGACAGCCAACTTTGAATTAACTAATGACTTTTGACTCAGGTTTTCCCCACAACATGAGTGCAAAATAAATTCCAGTCTATATTGTTTGAATTAGCACTTTTCCTCCAGATGGATTCGTAACTATTCTTGCTCTAGTTGTCTCACTCAGACAACACTTAATCTGATTCTACCAAAACTTTTCTTGTTGAACCTAACATTTCCCAGTTGTCAAACTGTTGGTGATCAGTTTTTATACATTAAACTGATTTTGCCAACAGGTAATCTGAATGTGGATGCCCCCTTGTTAGTAATCATTTTCATTATAGAACCCTGGTTCTTGGTCAAAATTGTCCACCCTTCACAACTGTGATCTCTATGTTATTTAATTCTATCCAAAGTTTGTTTGCCATCTAGATTTTAAAATTTAAATATATTTGAATTGGCATCTTATTCAGTTGTATTATAATTTTTCTCTGTGTGGCCTTTTTTGATATAGCATAGAGCTATTTTGCTCCATTTTTCTGGTATATATCATGTATGTTATACATTTTTTGGGTTTTCAGGATACCTGGGAAGAGCTTGACCCCGATGAACTTTCATATGAGGTAAGCTTGGATTTGGACTCTGGTGCTTCTACTTGGGGCTTCTATTCCAGTTTATTGAATGTAGACTGCTCAATTAATTCAGGAATTGCTTGCATTGGGTGAAGTAGTTGGAACTGAGAGCAGAGGGCTTTCATCTGATACAATTGCCTCTTTGCCTTCAGTTACCTACACGACACAAAGTAGTCAGGAAGGAAGCAATGACTCGTAAGAAACATATGCACTAAATTTGTAATGATTAATTAGTGGTCATGTAAAGTTAAAATTGTCTTACCTTGTGTTTTAGGTGTGTCATTTGCCGGTTGGACTATGAGGATGGTGAGACCTTGACTGTGCTTTCTTGCAAGCATTCATACTCATTCTGAGCGTGTAAAACATCTGGTTGCAAATTAACAAGGTAAGCTTATTTATGTGCTTTTTCCTATTGTATACTTTTGGTTCACCCCCTAATTTCTTGTTTACTCCCTAGCATGCATTCGTTTCATTCTGTCAAAAACAATGTTTTGTGATTCTAACTTTCAATTGGAAATTTTATTTATGTTTTCTTTATAGAATTTTGATTCAGAAGTCTCCTTCCTTAATTCATGCATTGGTTTTGATTTATGGATTTTAGGTTGTTACATTTCCTGGGTTTAGAAATTTGACTCAGCATTGGGTTGGGGGCTCCCATGTGCTTGTGTGGGTCTCAGTTTTTAGAATCTCTTTCTTTTATTGAAGGGATCCATTGAAAATTTGAGTTCCATGAAATTTTCTTGCAGAGTATGGCCTTGCTTTCCATGAAATTTAAGTTCATAACCGTCTATGAGAATGTTTTCCTCAACCAGTGGGACTCTTTCTTTTTGGAAAGAAAAATGTTTAAAGGTATTGCTTCTTGCTTTCATCAACATACACCATGTTCTACCTATCAAAAAAAAAAAAAGAACAAAATCAACATAGACCATGTTCAATCCTTGAGCATCATATAAATCTAAGATCTATGCTACTTATCAAAAAAAAAAAAAAAAATCGAAGAACTATGCTACTACCTGTAGTAAATATGGGGCTATGGGCTCTATTTGTGTGTTTTGGGGTGCCTGTGTTTTAAAGGTAATATTTTGGATAATACCATAATGATAAAACTATAATATTAACCAGTAAAGTACTAATAAAAAAAATAATAATCAGTGAATAACTTCCAAGTATGTTAATCTAGTTATTGTTAAGAATTGTTGATCATAGTTTTCTTCTATTTCTCCTCTGTTACTTCATATAGAAGAACAGACTATTTGAGCCTTGACCAACCCTAGCCACCAGCCACACCACCTCTGAATCTTGGACTAGGTGGGTGGTTGTAAATTTTCCTTTCAATTTGAAGATGAGAGGATGGATGAACATAGAAACTTCCACTGGAGCAATGAACACAATGAAAAGCATTTCTCTGAAATTTAACTTGCCCCAAGCATAATACTTATATGCAATTGACTTTTGGTGCACCTCATTCCTGCCCCACCTTCGAAATTTAAATGAGTACAAAATTACAAATGACTTAAGCTAGAAAGCATAAATTTATTTAGATTTTAGAGTCTCACATTATGATATATGGGTTCTTTAGTTACATAAAAAGTGAGATGATGTAGTTTTCTGGAATGAAAGTACATTCTTATTCAATTTTGTTGTGGGGATTGCCTCACCTAACAAGTCCATCAATTCTTAAGGCAATGTTTGGAATGTTGAGATGGAAAATTAATCCATTTTTTGTTTTGTTTGGTGTTTGGATTGGTTTTTAGAAAAAGAACAAGAATTAAAGAAATTCATTGTTATAGAATGCAAATAACAATGATTAACTTTCATTAGCATACATCCTAAGAAGTTTATACCTGCTTAGCTATTTCTCAGGCTACTTGAAACTGTTGAATGGGGTACTGAACAAAGTTCCGTTTATTGGAAAACTGCTTGTGAATGAGTCTTGTCTCATAGGGGATCAACTATATTGTTTCCCTAATTTTGTTGTTTGGTGGAAGCAGTGAAAGTCAGGCTAAATTCCTTCTTGTTTTTTCCACTTGACGCATTCCATAATATATCCATGGAACATGATTTTGTAAATCATGAAACTTTAGTGAATCACGCTGGCATTCTTTGCTCTGTGACTGTAGGTTTGCCCCATTTGCAGCACTGAGGTCTCATCTTCGAGGTAGCGAGGGCTTTGCTTCTTCAAAGGCACAGAGACTCTACACCCATCCCAGAAGGATAAGGATGTGGCTGGGCGGGCACACAACAAAGGAGGAGGAGGTCACAGCTCATCTTTAGTAAGACTTGGCCTGGCTGCATTCCTTCCTTGTTATTTTGCTTCTTTATATATATATATATATATATATATATATATATATATATTTACTGCCAATCCCCTTCCGGACTGGTTTTTACTATTTTCATTTATTTGACGCCCCACCCAACCCCTTCTTTGTTTTGAGTGAAAAATGTAACAAGTTGTTTAAGCCAGATTCTGTCAATCTTCATCTTATTATTCTTACTATTTTTTTGCTTTTTAGCTGCCGCATTTACCACAGAGAAAATATAGGAGAAGAAACCCTCTTTTTAGCTTACATTTGTTTTTGTTGCATCGGTTTTCTTGGGAAATGAGAGGGAAAATCTTAAGATTAAGGTGGTGGACCTTGTTTTTTTAGTTAATGCTACCTTAATGCTAAACTAGTACTTAATATTATTAAGTTTGTTTTTTATATACTAAAAATGAACATCTTAACATCTTAATCTATTCAGACAAATCATTATATTATTTAAATTTTATATTGATGAATTAAAATAAATAAATTTAGTTTAAAATAACAAATAATATGGAAATTCAACTCCATTTTTTATTTTCCTTTATTCTTATACCTGAGAGAGGATATTTATAAGAAATTAAAAAAATAAAAAATAAAAATAAAACATTAATTTATTTTATATATAATCTCACATATTTTTTAATATTTTTAATAAATTTAGTAACAAGATGAATTACAAGAATTTTTTTTTCTCAATATATATTATTCTTTCCTTAATGACGACTTAGGGCCTCTTTCATCTTCTTCATCTTCTTTTTCTGACCACTCCAAGCTCCAGTCAACCTGTCAATTGGTGATACACAAGTGGGATCGTCCTGGTCCGTCATCGAGATTCACCGGTTTTTTGTTCTTTTATAGAGGAATTTTTTCTTTCTTTGGAAAAAAGATTTGATTTTTTTTTTTTTTTAAGAGATGACTGAAGTTATTTGGGAAATCATATATCGTGAGATCCAGAGGAAGAGTATCCGGTGAGACATGATATAATGAGATCCGAGCAGAGAGAATTGACGGTCTATTTCAGGCAGCTATATCGTGTTTCAGGTTTTGGAAAGATATGGGTCTCGGAAGGATGAGAGTTGGGTCGTGTTTTAGGTTTGGGAGGATGGCTTCTTTTCTTTTCTTTTTTTTTTTTTAATTGTAAAAGTCAAATATTTTGTCATTTTCTATTCAGTCAAAATATTTTAAAATTTCAATAATAAATTATGATAATATGAAAAAACAAATAGGTTTAATGCGGAAAGCAATTTGCTTATTAAGGTAGGAAGTATAAGACATGTTTGGAAAATGTTAATAGATTTCCGTTTGCAGAGAACAATTTTTAATTTAAAGAATTCTTAAGGTGTTTTAAAAGAGAGAGAACCCTACCAAAAAAACCTAATAATAACAAAACATAGAACATAGACTTCATTCTAAGTCATAGGAACTCTTCTTATCCACTCTATCCTCCCACAAAATCTACTTGATTTGAGTTGGAGGCTCTCAATATAATTGAACATCACGATCACGATCACGCATCATTGACATTGATGCTAAACAATCAGCAACCCTATTATGCTCTTTATAAACATGATCTAGCTTCACTTCTCAATCTCTTGCCAATAACTCTTTAAAAGCTACAAACAAATTATGAACTCGTATACATGATTCATAAGCCCCTTGTAGCCATTTCACCACAAGCAGCAAATATGTTGTAACTGATAAACGCTTCTAGCCCAAGCTCCATGCAAGTCTTAAACCTTGTAAAATACTCCACATTTATGCTTCAACCATGCTGTAGCTACCAAGATTATAAGAGAAGCCATGTATCAAATTCTTAGAAACTTCTCGCAACCACCCTCCACACCACCCTCCACATCTAGACTAGCTCGTGTGGGTTTTCAAATCTTCATCAGTTTATAAACAAGTCCAATTAGCCTGCGGTGACATCCAAGCTATATACTCGGTTACACACAATCGTCGTTCTTCCATGGGAAAACCTTTGGCATACACCAAAGTAAATTTTGAAAGCTGTATTTTTTTCACTCAAGCTTACTATCCAAAGATTTAACTTCAGCTTTAAACACAACTTATTCATCCAACACCACATCCACCAAATTGTTGTCGCAAAGATCACATTCTAATTACAATTAATATCACATTGAAGGGATTCACAAGTGTTTTGTTTAATCCACTCATCAAAACTCAAAGAATTTGCTGCCTATGAAGCTCCTCAAACGATAACAAAGCTTGTTAAATTAAACTGTCATCAGACATCGACGAAAGAGGTGGTACACATCCTCCACATCTCCTTGACATAGTTGGCAAGTGCTCACGACAGTGAAACCATGCCGAGCACTCTCAAAATTACACATGATTCTTTGATGCTTCACTAGCCATAAGAAGAAACGAACGCGGTGAGGAACCTCAAATCTCTATATTTCTCGTCATACACTATCACAACTTCCCTGCCGATTACCAAACGATAATGTGCATGCTGACTTAATTGAAAAAAACACCACTACAACTTTCATTCCACAATAACCCATCCTTGTAAGTTGCATCCTCATGAATAAAATAGCCAGCCAATTTATTTTCCAGATTCATTGGTAGGAGCCCAACCAATTTTCCCCAATCCTAGCCGCTCATTGAGTTCCAATAGTCAGACTTTTTCATATAGCTCCACAAGGGTCACTACTAGGAAATAAGCCTTTAGCCGCGGCCATCGATCCCGGCTAAAAGTAGTATATAATGCAGCTATAAAATATAGTTGCGGATGAAGACAACCGCGTGATGGCACATGACTATAGGTGGTGTGAGAACTTATAGATGCGGTCACTTCATAAACCGCGGGCTATAGGCTCTTCCATTATTTAATAATTTGGCATAGTTTATAGTCAGCGTTTGTGGTTGACCTCGACCATAGGTACCGCTTTTATAGTCATGCTCAGGATTGACCCCGGCCATATGATAGTTTTTAGCCACGTTTTGGTCGACTTCGGCCATATGGTGTTTTTAGCCACGGTTTGTGGTCGAATTCTAGCCATATGGTAGTTTTTAGCCGCGATTTGTGGTCGAATTCTAATTACAAGGTGGTTTATAACCGTGGTTTGTGGTCGACCCCTACTCATAGGATGGGTTTATAGCCATGATTTCATGGTTGACCTTAATTACAAGGATGATTTATACCATGGATCGTGGGTTAACCCCACCATGATGATTTATACTGTGGCTCAGAAGCAACCCCGACCATAGAATGGTTCATGACGCAACTAACAAATGGCGGAAACAAAATGGGTCATCATGATTTTGTCTAAAATGATTCAAACAGTTTTGATAATAACTTACGTGGTATTCAAAAACTTAATGTTTATAACAATGTATCAAACATGCTTCAAGGTCATTGCTACTAAGACACCAAATTCTTAGTAACAGCGTAATGTATGTTTAGGTTGGTGGAATGCTATGACAAGGAGATAATCGATAATGATTATTTAATGTAATCTCAAACCTCGTATTCTAGGAAAAGAGTGAGTCTCCAATCATAAGCAACCATATACAATATCCCAATTCATATGGAAAAATATGATCGAAGTCGAAATGGTAATTTTATAGAAGAGATGATAAGTGAATATTCTCGCTTCCTTTTAATATTGTTCATCGTCTATCTTTCTTTCACCTTTTCCTTTTTTTTCCGTGTCTTGATCATTTCATCATGAGTAATGAGTAAGATAAGAGGGAGGGGCTTCATCAAGTGTCATTGCTTCCAACTGCATATATTTTGAAATCCAAACAAAACCCTAGCTAGAGCCCTCTCAATCCCTGAAACAAGTAACCATGTGCTTGTTAGCAACATTTCACTGCCGGACACAAGATTTGCAACACAAAAATGCCAAGAGAAAAAAAAGAAATAATATTATGAGAATGATATGATGTACTTTTTTCTCCTTTTGCAGCTATAATCTATAGAATAGGAGAATTTCTCTCTTGTTTCTATCCCGAAGCATCTTAGGCTATGCAAAAATATAGAAACACAGTGAAGATATATATATATATATATATATATATATATATATATATATATATATATATATATATCAGAAAAACCAAAACAAAAGGGAAAATTAAATGAGAGATGCAACTTGCTAGTGTTGGTAGAGACTCCGATCATCATCAGAATAAATATTAATCCACATTCATTATAGTAGCTTTCGTGTACAGCGAGGGCGGTGAAATCTTTTCTTTTTTATGTATATGAAAAGAAAATTAAAATTCTAGCTGTGATGCATGTATATATACTTGCAGAATTAAATTTGTTTCACACCTTAGAATAGTAGCCATCACAAAGGTAACTGCAGGGACAACATTCATAATGGCAGATGTGAATGATGCTGATGTGTATTGCATGCCCGAGAATCGGCCTGATCATAATAGAAAGTGGCAAGAATCAACAATCAAATTTTTGGTACAAATATGCTGGAGAAACCCAATTATAATCAAATGAAGCTGAAATTTTCTTATGTTGTAGCCGTCAATAAGACTGGCATAGAGGTAAATATGAATAGGAATAGAGCATTACCTTAAATCCCAGCGGCGATCTTTAAGAAGATGGGATTGTATTTTGGCCTTATTTTCAAAAAAAGTTAAAAAGATCAATTCATCAGCTCATGACCTTACAAACGGATCACAAGGCATAGAGGTATGTAAGGAAAAGGGTCAAGTATTTAACATATATATATATATATATATATATATATATATATATATATAGACACGTATACAGTTAGTTCATGTGCATGCATGTAAGAACAATAGATAACTTTCTGATATGGTTTTCTAATATGTAAGAACAAATTAACCTTTCGAGGTCAAAAAACAAGTCGAGATGATAGATCATCTCACACATGAAAATTTTCGGGTCAATCTACCGAGAGTAGAGTGAGAAAAAATGCGGAGAGAGAGGGTACAAAAAATGGATGAAGTGGAAAGAAAGAAAGGTCGAGATCTCGCAGAAAATTTATGGAATTTTCGAGAAAAAATGTGTGGAGGGGATAGTAAGATGGAGAGGAGAGTTACTTCACCTTTCGGGTCGAGAGTTTGATCGCTTCAGAGTTTGGACCACTCTCAGAGACGGTAAATTTTCCCGAGAGAAGAAAAATGTGTCGCTCATATTAAATAAAGAGAGAGAGGGGGGAAAGACGAAAATTTTGATTAAATACAAGGTGTAAGGCAAATGTGTAATGTATAGTAGCGGTTTATTTAGCTATCAGGGACCTATATAACAGCGGTTTTACAAGTGTCCCCTGACCAGATTAATGGTAGTTCATATACCCGATTGGATCTTACAAACGCGGTAATATATGATTTTTAGTTAGAAATTTTAAAAACCCCTACTAAAACTATGCCACTATAAATCATTTTTCTTGTAGTGGTATCTCCTTAAGTAGCCACTTTGATAGAGGTCCCTCTATAAGCCAAGTATCTAACCAGAAGGCAGTATCCCTCCCATTAACCACTAAAGATCGAACTCCTTTAGCTAGAATATGGACAACTTTAACAATCCCTTTCCATATAATATAAGCACCCTATTTCGGTTTAAACAAATCCAATGAGGCCTTCCTATGCATGTACTTACCCACCAATAAGCATGCCCACAACTGATCATGCTTGGTTAATACTCTCCAACCAAGCTTAGATATAAATGCAAGATTCATTTGATCCATCTTACGTATGTCTAACCCTCCATAATCCTTTGGATTCACAATAACATCCCATTTGACAAGGCTACAACTCCGTTCCTTCTTACCTCCTCCCCAAATGAATTTTCGAACTAACTGCTCGATTCTATAACACATTCCTTTAGGAATAAGAGTGGTGTGAATAATATACATAGGAACGTATCACAAAACCGTCGTGCAAAGACTTTTCTTCCCATAAGAGTTGAATACTTTGTTTGCCATCGCTCCAATCTTGATTGAATTTTCTCTAGAATACCTTTGTACAAGTTGGCATGAGCTCTCCATGAAGAGAAGGCACTTTAAGGTATTTCCCCAGATTTTCTATAAGAGGAATGCTCGAACTTATAGACAAAGCTAAAGTCAACCTAACATCTACATTTGGCGATACAGATATTTGGGACTTATGAAAGTTAACCTTTTGCCTAGAGCTAGCATAAATTAATTAAGACAATCGATAACAACCTGCAATTACTTGAGGAATGCTACAGAAAAAAGCACCATATCATCAACAAAAATCAGGTGTGATATATCTAGACCATATCTTGACAACTTGATAGCCTTCCATCTTCCTTCCGGAACTGCTTTAACAATAATATGACTAAATCTTTCAATAAAAAGGACAAATAAATAAGGTGAAATCAGATCACCTTGACGGATACCTCGTTTTTGATAAAACCAATCCAATTGAGAGTCATTTCACAACAATGACATTCTGGACGTTTCTATGCATGCCATAATATTTCTAACCCAGTCCGAATTCTAGCCAACCTTATGCAAAGTATCTCTATTAAAATCCCTAGAAAGTCTGTCTATCATATGCTTTCTCAAGATCGATCTTCAATGCCATAATAACACTAGCACTCTTCTTCTTCTTCATTGAATGAAACATCTCCTAATAGATAACAATATTGTCGCAAATGATGCCGAGTACAAACTGTTTTTTTAATAAGGAGCGGCAAGTATGGCATCACTGTTGTCAACCTATTGGTAAAATTTTTTGCAATTAACATATGACTTACATTATATAAGCTAATAGACCTCAGTTGACCAACTCTGGATTCTTACTTTCGGAATTAAAGAAATAAAAGCATCATTTACCCCCATCAAGTAGCCTTCTCGTATTAAGAAAATCAATAACAAACTTGTATACTGTTTCTCCAACAATGCTCCACATTTTTTGATAGAAGCTGGCGTGGAGACCATTGGGTTCTGTAGCTTTAAAGGATGACATGTCAAAAAGGGATTTTTTGATCTCCTCCTTTGAAATAGGAGAGTGTAGCTCACGAAGAACCTTCTTCAGCTTGGGAAAGTATCCTTTATAAGCACTCGATGTATCACATTCCTTAGAGCAACCAAATAGAGACTGAAAAAATTATTGCACATGTTTTTTTAACTGATTTGTCTAAATAAGGTGGTTCCTGGAGCAGTCATGAAAGCTCCCAATGCGATTTCAACTACTACTAACCACTATAGATGCATGACAGAATTTGGTGTTGCAATCTCTTGATTTGGTCCAGTCTTCTCTATATTTTTTATACCATAGGAGCTCCTCCTGCTTTAACACTAATTCAAGGTCTTTCTGCAATTTTAGTTTAAGCTTAATATGCTTCTTGATCGGATTCACTGCCATCAGTTTTTGAACCCCTTCCAATATCGCAATTAGTAAGTGCTTTCTTTGAAAAATGTTTCCGAATGTAGATCGATTCCATTCTGGCAAAGTGATGGTCATCTTAGATACATTATCTTACAAGCTTACACTTTTTGCCCAAGCCCTACAAATAAGATCAGAAAAATCTTTATGAAACAACCATGCAGCTTGGAACCGGAAACAAGGCTTCGGTACCACAAGATTTCTCTTCAACGTAATCATCAACATAGGAAGACGATCCGATTGAACTTGTAGTAAGTGGAAAACAACTTCAGGAAACGTTAACTTCCAATCAACGGTACCTAGAGCTTGATCCACTGTATGTTCCGATGAACACTTCACTTCGAATCTATTAATTTTATCGCGCCGCCTAAATTATTACACCCCAAATAAAACTAAGTGGCCTAAATCGCCAAAGTCGAATTGCCACGTGGGCTCAACAACAGTTAGGGGATGGGTTGGCCTACTTAGCCCATTTGGCCCGATTGCTTTTTTTTTATTATATATTTTTAAATTATTAACTAAAATATAATTTTAAAACATATAAATATGCTAAAATCAAATAAAAGTTTGTTTTATATAAAATCAAATAATATTTTTAAAATTATTTCAAACATACTTTTCAACAAAATTTTATTTGCAATACCTAAAAAATGATGTTTTTATATAACATTTATATGTTAAAACTATTTTTTAACTATTGTTTTTTTTTTTTTTTAAATTGTCTTCCAAACCCATTTTAGTTACTATATTTGAAAATGATTATAAAAATACTTTGCATAAACATTCTTTGAAAACTATTATATAATGTTTTACAATATAATTTTATATACCCTATATTATTTTTGTAATAATTGCACATGTTTTCGTAAATATTTTTTTAAAGAAGTTAATTTTCTAGTTATGAAAATATATTTTTCTTTTATTATTGAAAATATAAAAAATAATGTTTAAATAGTTATCATAGTGGTTTCAATTATTTTAATAAAATAATACTCATTTGAAAATTAATTAAAAATAAGAAAATATTAACAAAATAATTTATTATATAGTCTTTAACAACATACAAACAAATTATAAGTATTTTAAACAAATTTCATTTTATAAAATATTTAAAAATTATAAATTTATTTTTAATATTTTTATTATTTTGGAATTGCTACTCACGGCTCGCATAGGATATATATATATATATATATATATATATATATATATATATATATATATATATATATATATATATATATATATATATATATATGCGGTGTGTGTGTGCGCACTCTCATGTGTGATATTTGAACGGAATGGAATGGGAAAGATGATTTTAATATTTGAGTTTGTGCATACTTGTAATTGAAAATTTTTGAACTTGTGTTTTTTTATTTGAGAATTGTTTTAAAATTTTTTATAAAATGGGCTTCTAAAATGGAGTTAGTTATAGTATTATGAAGGGTTTTCATGATATATAAGCGTTTATTTTTATTTTTATTTTTATTTTTCTAGCATAATTTCGTGACGAGAAAAACATAATTTTTATTTTCAAAAGTAGAAGCATTTTGTTAAACTAATTTATGTCCTTTTTATTTTGAGATGAGGGTATGTCTTTATCAAATATAATAAGAAATTGGTTCTTAAACAATATCATAATTGTGCTAATTTTTAATAAAACTATTTTACAATGTAGGCTATATAATATATATATATATTAAAGAACACAAAGATAAATAAATCAAGATAAAGGTGCACACTTTTTCTCTCATTTGTTCTTTCTTCTACCCCTTTTCTCTTGGCGTAAATCACCCCTCTACATTTCTTTTTATCATTTTCTTTATCAATAGTGGTTCTTCCATACAGATCTAGGTTTTTAATTTTTTTTTCATGATTTTAACGTCGACTTGTTGTGGCATTGTGACGCCCCAAAACCCGGGGGTCCGTTGACTACCCGTCAACCAGCGGAATATGGAACGTCAAACCGAATATTCACGCAAAATCGCGTAGCCTCTTTGCATGGGAGCTCTACCTAAGAACAAAATACGCTCCCAAAGCGAATTCAATACGACATATATATGAAAGAACGGCCACTTGGGCCTACAACCAATACTATCCAAATAAATCTCAACTATATACACAGTTTCAAGAGATAGTGACAAATTATCCTTATAGTACATCATATATCAAACTTTATGTAGCTCTAATATTAATGCGGTACATGACAAAACCAAAGCCACAACCCTGGCTTTCTTTCTTCTAAAACGGCCTCAGATGAGCCGTCTTCGAACGCTCCCTCGCACTAAAAATAATATCCTTCGATGTATGAGTTATCACAAGAGTGGAACTGACCCTAAATGGGTTACGCCTAATCTAAGTGCATATGCAATGCTGCTCCAAATTAAACATACATTCAAGTAAACGCGATCCTACTCAATGTCTGCTAGCTTTAATTAACTCATACCCCGAGTCCTCACCGACTCTCACACTCGCCTAAGCCACATATTTAGAAACATTAATTTCCAAACAAAGGTATTTCGCTTAATCGTTGACAACCCTCCGATCTAAGTAATGGATCGATCACGACATCTATTTAGTGGACAACCTTCCGATGTATATCAATCAAATGACCCGACAATTGATATTTTATATGGACTACCTTCCGATAATTATTATTATTAGTCAACCTAAACCACTCTCTTCAATAAAACCACCTCATGCACTCAATTATCGCTCTGTGGTGCCTAAAGGTATGCTGGAATGCATGATATCAATCGTGACGCTTATATAACACATGCAAATATATATAACATGATATACATTTACATAATTTAATCACACAAACATGTTATGCAATTTCACAATCATTGCACAAAAATTAGCTCACGTGGGGTAATTAACAACCAAGAGCAATTCGATTTGAATTACTCAACCAAACACATTATTTCACAAAATTTATTTTGTGAACACTATTCACGTGAATAGTAAAACCCTCGAGTTATTGTTCACGGCCAATCATCCAATCATCGGTTCACTTTGTGAACTCGAATTTCATGGCCATTTCCGGCCTCATACACATCACAATACAATTTATTGCACAAATCAACACCCAAAATGCCTAAACAGTCCGTGCACTGTCACGGACTGTCCAAAAATGCTCCAACAATTTTCACGTTTCGGTTCCAAGTTTTGGAACCGATCAAACGGTTGTTCAAGGCCTCAAACCAATCGAAACATTACAAAACACAACAAGTAACTCGAGAGATAAAAACCCTACCTCACTTGGAACTTGTCGAACTCCTTAAAACCGGAGTCCACTGTAGGTCCCGCCGTAGAGTGACTCCCTTCTTCGTCAAGACCACTGATCGATCGCCTGCAAAACTTAGAGAAGTCGCACTCTCTCTCTCTAGGTTTTGAAAAATCAAGCTTCTGTAAGTCTCCTCTCCCTTTCTCACATTTTTCTTTTCCTTTTTGATGTAAGAGAAGTCACTATGCATAATTTTGTCCTATTATCATTTAAAACAATTTCTATAATGCCATCTACGTTCCTAAATGTGGTTACATTCGACACTCTCTCACTGTCACTTCCATCATTTCTCTACTCACGAATCTCAAGGCCACATAAGTACATGTTATGCTTTAATTCGTCATCGCCATGTCGCTTTACTAAGACCTCGATAACGACGCCCAAAACATGTTAACTCGATGTCCTGGAATCGCACGAATTCGACGTGTTACGATTTCATGAGACGATTCCATAATCCAGAAAATCCGTTTTATCATCCGAGATCTAGAGAATAAATTTCGATTTTAACAAATTACGATTTACCATTTTTCCGTAAATTGAATTTTCTGGTCTTACAGATATGGTCGTGTCGCCTTGGGCATTTATACTTCGCCGTTGCGCATGCTTTATTAAGGCGTGAGCTGATTCAAACTTAGCATAATCTCGGTGACAACAAATCAAATCATGTTTGTCAATATGTTGTAGAACTTAAGTCATAGGTATTCTAGTCATTATAGGATTATCAAATGTGTAGATTTTGAGTCGATTCATTTTTCTATTATCCTAAATGTCGTGACGTATCTCTCTAAAGTTTTTAGCAAATTTGACATGTTTCTATCGACGTATTGCACTAATCAATAAATTATTCATTTTCAAAAAAAAAAAGGATAAAGATGTACAAGGGTAAAAAAAAAAGATAAAGATGCACAAGAGTTTTAACATGATTCAACCAATCATGCCTACATCCACGGATGAAAAAGAATCTTTTACTATTCTGAAAACGGAATACAAGATTGGAAATATAGAGAAAATACTTCACAATAATCTCAATCCCTGAAACCCTTACATTCTGCACATGTCGTGTAGCCTTTACAAGTTGATCATCTGTGTACAACTAGCTAATGTGGTCACTTTTGTCGTTTCCAGAGACGACAAAATTTATAAATCCCAGCTGTGGTAGCCAAAGTTACCGTGATCCATAAGTGGGTGTTTAGTCGTCCATGGGAAGATATATTCTTCCACACAGCTTGTGCTTAGTTCAAGTAAAAGATAAATTAAAGCAATTAATTAAAAATCTGATTTTCGAGAAGAGCCTATGAAAATCGTTTAATTCAAATAAAAAGACCTGTGGTCAAGCTTTACCAAGACACGCCGGAGAATTAGAAAGATATAAAAACAATTCAGCCTGTCCAAAGAGGGAATCAACGGCCAATCAATCCTCTCAACCTCGCCTAGGTGGTCCTAAAGATATAGGAGAAATTCCTAACTCTCTCAAGTATGCGAGAAGGGTCAGCTGGCTCAAGGTGATTCCCCAAATCCAGGGTGTCCGTTGACTACCCTTCAACCTCATAGAATCTATAATGTGCCTCAGATTACGAGACACACATCGAAAATGGCCACTGGGGCCTACATGTCATACTCATCCAAATACATTCAACCAATTATATTACATGGTTCAAGAGCCACACATCAATTTACTCAAACATATATTAAAATCTACAATTCTAATGTGGCATGTTATACCAAAAACTCGAAGTCACAACCCTGCTTTTCAAAATCTACCTAAGATGAGTCGCCTTCTCGAACGCTCCCCTGTACCCTCGAAATGATATTCGATTGTGGTGAGCTATCGCTCCAAGAAGGGAATTGACCCCAAACGGCTACTTCCCACCTGTCAATACGCACGATTCAACGTAAACACACACTTAAGTAAATACGTGATCCTATTTGAATGTCTCGCTCATTCTCATGTCTCGAAGTCATCAATCGACTCTCACACTCTGCCTAAGCCATGTATGAGAAAATAATCCGCTTTCAAAACAAAACTTGTTGTTCTCGAAAACACACTACCGAGTTTCGGTAAAAGAATTGGACTACCCTCCGAGGCGAATTGATTGGGGAATTTTTCGAAACAGTCATGGTCCTCATCCGAGATGATCTGTTGGACTATCTCCCAACCTAATTCTCCGGAAAATCATCCTGTGAAATTCCTTTCGCAACCATGTTCGTTTTTTAGAAAATTCATGTCATGCACTCACACCTAATTTCTAGGTTAACGCAAGCATACGAAACGCATTATGACATTTCAACACAATTTATACAACACATGCCAACACATCATCATGCATATATTGACATAAATTAAACCACAACATCATGTTACTCTATTTTAACCAATAATATCAAATTTAGCTCACTTGAGCTAAACACAATTTCCACACAATTCATGCACACCACACATGGACGATTTTTGTCCAATTCACAACCCGCCCGATTTAACCGTCCTAAACGTAATTGGCATCATCCACAGCGTTCCACTCACTCCAACACCTGCCCACTTTATAACCCAAAATCCATTGGCCATTTCCTACTTCATATACACCAAAACACGATTTAATGCATAAATCACAACATAAGCGTGCCCAAACATTCCGTGGATCATTCAAACGAAATCCTAAAATTCTGAACAATTCCGGCCCCAAGTTTTTTATCGATCAAACGGCCACTACCGCCTCAATCAACTCAAGCATTACAAAACACTTAAACAAGCAGAACAGCAGATAAAACCCTTACTCACTGAAATAATAAACCCAAGAAATCTGGGCCCACGCTGCCCTCGCGTGTAACTTTCATTTTTTTGCCTCCGAAGAACTGGGATCGTCCGATCGTCTCGTGATCTGGCAGGCGCCAAGCCACTCTCTCTAAAATAACAAAACCTAAGCTCACTGCATCACGTTTTGCTCTCCTTCACGTTTTGGTCTCTTTTGTTTTGGAGAAGATGACCACTCTTCATGATTTTGTCTTTTTCCTCATTAACTTTCAAATAATGCCATCTATGTCCCTTTCACTTTGACACTCAAGACTATCTAAAACATCCATTTCCATCATCTCTACTCACGTAACATACGAAGACACGTTACATGCGACTTTGTCACATCACATGTCGCTGACGGCACCCGACACCACGCCTCAAAACAAGAATCGACTCATCTCTGAATTAATGAATTCGACGCAGAATAGATTTCACAGACGACCTGCAACTGCAAGTCCGCTTCATCATCCGAGATCTAAAATTTCTACTTTTACCGAAATAACGTATTTCAAGATTTTTCCGAAAAATCGATTTTCTGGTTTTCACAAAAGAGCTTGGCCTAACCCTAGGTTCATTTTGATCGCCAAGAAGAGATATTTCACCCGCTACACAACAAATAACAATCTAGAAGACAATCTTATGTGCTTTACTAATATATCAAGTCTTTATGTTAAGAAGATGGAGACTCCAAAGGAAATACACCTAAGTCCACCCAACTTTCTCTGCGATGTCAACCTTTATATGCTTATAGAAATGACCTATTTGGGAGATCCTCACCAAACAAAAAACATACCTTCGGTCTGAAGCGCTTTTTCTCCCTAGATTCCTTCAGTTAGTGCCTTGGATTCCCCATCACCCCAAGGAAAAAGTCTACTCCTTGATAGGATGTGTCACAACATCCATGAACAAGAAGAATTCTTTACAAACATAAAATAAACCGAAACTTTATTTAAAAATTGTGCTGAAAGATTTTTAGCCCTAAAACGAACTAAAACTATAAAAAAATTCAAAAGATGATAAGAGATTGATGTTTTGATCTTGTCTCCCCCTCTTTTTATACGTTTCCGGGCTTGGAGAATAAGTTACAATGTTTCCTAGTTGATTACAACAACTTCGGAGGCAAAAAAATAGCAAGAAATCGAAATCCATTCTAGACTTTCTATTTTCCGTCTCGCATTCACTTGGAAATCTCGCACTCACTAGTTCGAGTGCGAGATGTCGCACTCACTCTGACAAATGAGAGAAAATCTCGTACTCACTCAGGTGAGTACGAGTTTCTATTGATAGTGTTCTTCGAGCTTTTTTGATTTCCAAGGCTTTGAAATGATCCCAAACTCTTTCTTCCATGTTTCCATGACCTTCAATCATGAGTGAGTCATCCTCGAGAACTCCAAATCATCACTCTATCCCAAAGTATTGTATTTAGGCTCAAAAACCTGCATAATGCATAAATTGAGTAGAAACATTAGTAACTTTGCTTTTGGGATCAACAATTTGCATAATTGGGTAATTAGGCATAATTACCACTCAAAGGGGCAGGAAAGTATAGTAGTTAAACCTGTAAAAAGGCCACTTTTGCGTAGTTATCACAAGCTCATCTCTTTCTCATAACTTTTTCTCCTCATGACCTAGAATATTTAGAGTGATATTCCTAATAACTTTTCTTATTCTATAAGGAAACATAATATTACAATAAGATAGCAAACAAGAATTACCCTATAAAATATTCTTTACAAAAAGGAATTACTATTAATTAGGAATTTGAGACATATTCTAACAAAGCTCCACCTTGTATCAAATTTCTTCAAGTCAATCATCCATCACATCTTGATGAGAGAGCAATCGACTTCACTTTTAACTGAAATTATTTTTATCTTCATCTTGTGTGCTCGGTTATATTTTGTTACCGCATATCTTTAACTTGAAGTTCTGATACCAATTTGTTATAAAAGCGAAAGCTTTGGTGCATGAGAAGATCAATTAAATGACACAAAGATAAATAAATCAACATAAAGGTGCATGAGGGTTGTAATGTGGTTCGGTAAATCATGCATAGTTTCCCAATACCGAGAAAATATCTCACAATACTACCAAACCCTAAAACTCTTACATCTATGCACACGCCATAGAGCCTTTACAAGCTCATCTCTCTCTCATAACTTTATCCCTTGATGACCTAGAATATTTATAGTGATATTCCTAACAAATTTCCTTATTAGATTAAGGAAACATAATATTACAATAATATAAAAATATGAATTACCCTATAAAATATTCTTTACAAAAATGAATTAATATTAATTAGGAATTTGAGACACATTCTAACAAATAAAACAATTTTTTCAAATAGAACAAAATAATAGACAACAAGAAAAAGAAAGACTAAAAGAAGAAACATTCAAAATTTACGTGGAAACCCTAAGGAGGGAAAAACACGGGCAGAGGAGGAGAAAATCCACTATTTTGAAAAAATAGGATACATGTTGGAGTATGGTAGCTATTAATTTATAGAGCCCCAAAACCTTACAAAAATACATAACATATTTGTATTCCAAATCTAAATAGGTTAAAACCCTAATAAGATCAATAATAGACTATGGGCCCTTTATTAATAATTCGAGGCACCAATTGTAACAATCTCCACCTTGACACGAATTTCAATGCAATGAACAAACTCCAATCTTCAACAAAAATCTCGACCTCTTCCATAAAGCCTATAAGGGCAAGACTCATCAACAAACACCAACCAAGTTTAAGCAAAGCCCAAACTTGGACAGGAATAACCGAGTGACATATCAGTCGAATTATCATAGGAGTGTTAACTTTACCCATAATATTACCATCAACATGGAAGAACCTTGAGGATAACATCGCTTATAATGGTAAAACCTACGACATAATTTGGTACAACTTTTCTCTTTTCATAGCAAATACCCAGTAACTTTTTCTAATCTTTAAAACTCAAGAATACCAAAGAAATCCTATAATTTATCTTCAAATCTTAGGACATATCTCCACATTACGAAGTATCTAACCAACACAATCAAACATTTTGATTTGGACTGTTCCAATTCCAGCAATCTTATAAGATGCATTATTTCCCATCATCATAGCACATGTAGACACGATTTCATTTGTTGAAAACCAGTCTTGATTAGGACACATATGAAACGTACAACCTAAATCAAGAATCCAGTCCCTAGAAGATTTGGAGTCGCCATCAGAAGCAAATAGGAGGTCTCCATCACTATAATTATCTTTTGCAACACTAGCTTCACCTGAATTTTCTGGTTGGTTCCCTTTCTATTTAGAAACTCTTTTATTCTTATTCTACAACTTATAACATTCAGATATGATGTGCCTCTTTTTTCTTACTATAATTGTTGGTCTTGTCTCCCACAACACCATCAAAATTCTTCTTATGTGTCATCTCTTGAATAACAAGGCCCTCTGCTTGAGCCTCAGTTCTTACCACGAGATGTTTTATCTTATCATTTGAAAATAAGGCATCATATACTTCATCCAAAGTAAGAGTTTCACGACTATACAAAATAGTATCCTTGAAATTCGAATAAGAAGAGGGTATCACGAACACAATAAAATCAACCTTAAATCTTCTTCATCATACTTAACTCCATGATCTAAATGAGAGACGATCTCCTTAAAGATAGTTGGTAATCTTTTAAAAACGTACCTTCTACCATATAATGAGAATATAATCGTTGTTTCTAGTGTAACTTACGTGTTAGGCTTTTCTTCATGCAAAACTACTATAACTTTAACCATAGCAACGATAAGCGATTTTCTCTTTCAAAAGTCTTGTAGAATTTGATTTGATAGGTAAAGATGAATCTAAGATAGGGTTTTTCAATCTTTACGTTATTTCTCCTCCTTTGTCCACGACGAGGGCATCTTATCAAACCCTAATAGTGCGTCATCCAAATCCATCTGAGCGAGGATAGCACGTATTTTTACCTACCATAACAAAAATCTGGTGTTTCGATCCAACAACAAAATATCGTACTTAATCATTGCCATTGCCATGATCAAGCCTAATGTTCTTATACCAATTTGTTAAAATAAAACAAAATAATAAGCAACAATAAAAAACAAAAACAAAAAGGAGAAACACCTAGAATTTACGTGGAAACCTTAAGGAGGTAAAAACCATGGGGAAAGGAGGACAAAATCCACTATTATGGAAAAATAGGGTATAAGATTGGAGTATTGTGACTATTAATTTATAAAGCCCCAAAACCCTAAGAAAATTACAGTAGCATATTTGTGTTCCAAATCTAAATAGGCACAAACCCTATTTATTTTCGGATTGTGATCTCATTTGGACTTTAGTGCAGTATGTCCGAACTCCCCTTGTAGCCTGTAGGACTTAGTATCTGTAGAGCAGATGTGAAATATTTGCAATAAAGTAAAAGTACACGTAATCTTTTACGTGGTTCAACAACCTGCCTACGTCCACGGGACTATGCCTAGATGCAAGGTTTTATTTGATTTAAGGTTTACAATTAGTCTTATGTGGTATGTGACTCCCTCTCAACCCATGACCCTCCTTGAAACCTACTCACTCCTAGTGGAATTCAGAATGAACTCCCTCTATTCCCCTCTCAATAGCATCGCACAACCATACTCACATTACATCAATATAAGATGAAGAAAAATAAAAACATCATATTTCACTAAAGGTCAAAAACTTTTTGTGACGCCTGGCAAAGGTGTCCGGGTTGACAACTTGATCAGCTGCGGAATATTCGTGGATGTCGGGTTACACAGGCACCGCTCATGGCATCGAGGCGAGTTTCGGCTGTACGAGGGAGCTCTACCCAAGGTTTACAATGACCACATAGGGTCCACATGTGAGTAAAATAATGGCCACTTGGATTTGCATCAGCTCTCCTGAAATATATATCTGACGAATATATTACATGGTTTTTAAGAGTTTTACATTGCTCTTAATTCAATATATATTAAAATTTAATTCTAATACATGTTATACAAAATCAATACAAAGCCACAATCGGCTTTCTTACAAATGACTGTAGTGAGGCGTCGTCCATAAATCTTTGCTCCTTGTGCAGAAATAGTGATCCCTTGACGAGGGTAGGCAAAGCTTGATGGTGATAATTTCCACGTAAGGGTTACTCCCCACCTAAGTGTCGCAGCCAATGATCGCATTGAGTAATTTGCTGAACCTACTCGAGATGTCTCATGTAATCCATGTCCCTGAGTCCTCACGAATCCCTCACACACCTGTTGATATGCGAGTAAAAATACGAGTTTTCACAACAAAAGTTTTGTTCTTGAGAACTTACTCTGAGGATTTCGGTAAAAATATTGGACTACCCTCTGAGGCGAATTGCTGGATAACTCTCCGAAACAGTCATGGTCCTCATCCGAAGTGATATGTTGGATTATACTCAAAGGCAATTCTTGAAAAATCTTCATGAATTCTTTCTGAAAAACATTTAGTTTTAACGATTTAAATGTATTCGCTCAGCTCATAATATTACAGGTCTTGCTGTCGTATGGAATGCGTGATGTCAATTCAATAGCATTCAGTAACAATATATTCACATGCATATATATTAACATAATTAATTCACATAAATCATGTTATGCAAATTCACAATCAATTCTACCATTGAGAATTGAGTAGTGTAGAATTCAATTAACAAACTCTGGCGATTCGTTTGGATCACTCCCGTCATTGTTTTTTAAGAATTTACGTGTCACTATTATTCCGTGAGCGGTGAAACCTAAGGTTCACTGTTCCACGACCACACAAATAAATTTTCTCCCACTCTGTTCTCAAAGCTTTTGAGGCCAAGGTTCACGGCTAAAAGCAGCCTCCAGAGCATTCACAACCATTTGGCTCTTAGCGAATTAACACAAGTAGGAAAGATTCATACCTCTTGGAAGGTTGTGAAACTCCAGCGAATCGGTGCCAGCGCGTAGCCCTCAGCGTGAAGCGAAACTGCCTTCTTCCGTCGAGCAAATGCGATAGGAATGGCACGAATCACAGAGAGAAGGTGCTCTCTCTACCTGCAAAACTCAAAATGCCCGACCCGCGCCATTTTACGCTTCCTCCTTGCCATTCTTTTCCATTTGGGGAAGATGACTATTGAGGATTTGTCTTATTATCGGTCTTTATTTGCTAATTCATTTGTGTCCATTTTCTTGATTTTTGACATTTGACAATCCCCAAGTCGTCCGGGTTTCATTGTCTACAATCTTTGCGGCGTAATGTCGGAGTACGTGTATTAGGTGACTTTTGTCACATCACATGTCTCTCAGCCGTTTCGACACCGACACCGGTGCCTCGAAGCGTGAAATTCAATCTCGGGGGTCCGACGTGGTAAGTTAGATTTCGCGAGGGCGACTCCGACGGTGAAGTCCGTTTCATCATACACGAGATCTAGAAAAATTTGGTTTACGGAAATGAAGCCATTTACCCTTTTCAGAAATTGAAATTTTCTCGGGTCTTACACTTTTAACGTGCAATACCTCAACCGTGTATTTGCACTCTACACTCTCTCAACACGTCTGAACTTCGCTTGTTCTTTCTCAAGCTCTACTTCTAAAATCTGTTCCGAGCAACTCCCAAAGCCTTGAATTTATAACCTTGTAATTCAATCTTGGAAGTCTAGATAAAGGCTGGATCATTATCCTAATATGACTCTAACCCTACCTTCTATTTTCCATACTTTCCATTAAGCTATCACAAAGGAATTAGGAAACTTGTTGCTCAAATATCCTCTTCAAAATAGAGTCCTAAATTGTTTCTAATTCTGGTTTGATAGCTTAGAAGTCCGAATCTTTTGAGATTTGATATTTATCCTCTTGCCATATAGATCATAAGCCCATCGGTTACTTGCTCCTCAAGTTCCTTGGCCTCCAAGCCAATAGACTCACATGTGTACCACAGCTACTCTGCTTCTAGTTTGGACTTCTCATATCTGCCATGTCCCTGCAGCACAAGATATCTTTAGTTCAAACGACTTCCTGGTCCTACCAGGGACTTTACCTCAAATTCATCAAACTCGATCTCTGAAGTCGCTATCTTCCTGTAGAACCCTTGAGACGAAGATCCGGACAATTTCAAACCCCACAAAAGTTAATTTATATTGAAAAAGGTTAGTCATTTTTTTGAATTTACATTTTCAGTGTCCTTTTAAATCAAATAACCAAAATTCAAAGTAGAGAATGAATTTGTAAGAAAGAAATCTAATCCAATACCATTGTGTTGGTAGCATGACAGGTTAAACATTCTAGCACAACACCAAACATTCAAACGTAGATTTGAAAAAATAACTCAAACATTCAATCAATGAGGCAGCTAAACACAACTCATCAGCTAAATAATTCCCCTTCAAACCATATCTCATAAATTGAAAATTGAAAATTGAAAATGCCTGCTTACCCCCATTGAGAATAATTCCAAAATAGTTGAGCTAGGTTTCTATTTGTCCACGAAGTCTTCAATCGCACAGGCCTTCCATAGTTTTAGAATATGGGATAATCCCTCACAACCTCTTTACATTTTTTGTTTGACATTGAACTCATGTTCATTGCAGAGTTTGAAATTAAAACGAATGAAAAAATTTCGAACTAAGAACACGAAGGAAAAGGAAGTAAGAAACCTAATTCGATTTGAACAATTTGACGAAGGAGAGGGATGCTAGATTTGAGGATTGTTGGAGATAAATGGAATAAAAAACTAAGAAACCCTAACTTAAGTCAGAGAAATTAATGAGTTTTCAATTTGGATTCATTTTAGAGGTTGATTCAAGGAAATCTACAAATTTGATTGCCCTTATGTGAAACGACGTCGTTTGACGTTCGTAGTCACATAAGCACTCTGACTAGTCTCGGATCCAGGCTTGACACATCCAAGGCTACATTTACAATTCCTTTGTTTTAAAATTAAATTTTTTTGTTGAGGATATATTTGCAAAGTTTCTTAAAGTTTGAGGTTTTTTTTTTATATGTTTCCCTTAATTTTACTTATGTTTAATTTTATTTAAGATTTTTCATTACACAACAAAACTCAAAACAAAACAAAACACGCAAATCAAGATCCTTGATTCAGGAGTTCAAATTCTGTGAAGTAATATGAAGTTCATTTTCCGCCGACGCATCCTGAATTTCCCGGTAACCAAACAGACATTTAACATCCTCCGTCCATCGACGAAGAATACAAATGCTTAAAGAGCCACTGCTGTTTGAAGTCTCACTCTAGTAAATGTTGAATGGTTCAACTGCTGTGGAAAAATGGCAGCGCAAACCAGACTCTCATCACCCTCCTTGAAAATTGCAAATCAATGTCTGAATTCAAGAAAATTCAGGCTTTCTTCATCACCTCTGGCCTTTCCCAACACCACCCTTTTGCCTCAAGGCTACTATATTTCTCTGCGGTTTCTTGTTGGGGTGACATGGATCACTCTTATCGCATTTTTCTGCAAATTCCCAGCCCAACAATCTACAACTGGAACAGCATCATAAGGGGTTTCTCCAAAGGCAAAAACCCAAATCCATCTGTCTCAGTATTTGTCAAAATGCTGCGGTTCGGGGTCTGGCCGGACCACCTAACGTACCCTTTCGTTGCGAAGGCGGTCGCACGTATGTCTGAGCTCCAGCTCGGACAGGCGGTGCATTGCCGCGTTGCGAAAGAGGGCTTGTGGTTGGATAGGTTTATTGCGAATTCTTTAATTCATATGTACGGTTCTTGTGGCGAGATCGGATCAGCCCGTAAGGTGTTTGATGAAATGCCTATGAGAAACTCGGTTTCTTGGAATTCTATGCTGGATGGGTATGCTAAGTGTGGGGACTTGGGCTCGGCCCGCAAGTGTTTGAGTCTATGCCGGAGAGGGATGTCGTGTCGTGGAGCTCGATGATTGATGGGTGTGTTAAGGGCGGAGAGTATGGCGTGGCTCTGGCCATTTTTGGGAGAATGCGTGTGGTGGGGCCTAAGGCGAATGAGGTGACAATGGTGAGCGTTTTGTGTGCTTGTGCCCACTTGGGAGCGCTCGAGCAGGGAAGGGAGATGCATCAGTACATGGTCGATAAAGCATTGCCATTTACTTTAGCATTGAGGACGTCGCTTGTAGACATGTATGCCAAATGCGGGGCGATAGAGGAGGCCATCGCTGTGTTTCGCGAGGTTCCAACGGATCAAACTGATGTTTTGATGTGGAACGCCATCATTGGAGGGCTCGCGACTCATGGGCAAGTTCGTGATTCGCTTGAGTTGTTCAAGGAAATGGAAGTTCAAGGTCTAGGGGTTGCTCCCGACGAGATCACATACTTGTGCTTGTTGAGCGCTTGTGCTCATGGGGGCTTTATAAATGAGGCTTGGCATTTGTTCAAATCTCTTGAGAGAAGCAAGGGCATGGCGCCCAAGAGTGAACACTATGCTTGCATGGTGGATGTTCTATCACGGGCAGGCCGATTAGCGGAGGCATATGACTTCATAGCTCAAATGCCCATAAAACCAACTCCTTCAATGCTAGGCGCCCTGCTTAATGGATGTATGAACCATAGAAGGTTCGACCTTGCGGAGAGAGTTGGAAGAAAGCTTATAGAATTGGAGCCCGATCATGACGGTAGATACATTGGTTTATCGAACGTTTATGCAGGCGTGAAGCTGTGGGACGATGCGAGAACGATGAGGGAAGCCATGGAGAGGAGAGGGGTGAAGAAGTTACCCGGGTTTAGTTTTGTGGAAGTGTTGGGTACTCTTCACAGATTCATAGCTCATGATAAAACACATCAAGAATCGGACCAAATTTATATGGTTCTGAACACCATTGTGAGGCAAATGGTGGTTGATGTTGATTTTGAAACTCAAAAACATGGTTTCTATGATATACAACTCTGATTTGTTTGTGGTATGGTAAGTAACTTATGAGTGATTATTGCAAATGGGAGATGGGAGAGCTTTTTGAAGAATCAAGTCACTGTTTGCTTCTCAAGACCAAGGAAGTCAGTTTCCTTGTTTTTGGCATGATTAGTATGTCTAATATTAATTTAAATAACTTGTTGAAGACTTCTTTTTCATTTCAAACCTTATAGTTTGCATATTATCATAACTAATGGTAAATTAAAATTCCATATTAGCTATATCAAAACACTAAAGCTATGTTTGGTTCTCAAAAAAAAAAAAAAAAAAAAAAAAGAGGAAAAATACAAAGGAAAGGAAATAGGATAATGAAAATTGGAATTAAATTCAATATAATATTTTTATTTGTTTGTATATTAACTTATCATATATAAGATTAAGTAATTTAAAAATATTTAAGTTTTTAAGTAAATTTTATATTTGATTTCCTTTGAGATTTTTCATTACTTCATTAGACAACCAAATATACAAAAATCATTTTCCTTATATATTTTTTTCTTTCTTTGGTACTTTTAAGGAACCAAACACAACCTAATTAATTATCCATAGAAAAAAAAGAAGAGGCAAGGCACCTTACAACAACAACAACAATGTTTGTTACAAGCTCCCAAATGTCTCTGAAGCAATAGGAAAAGAAACATCCACCATAAAAAAAAACACATTCTACATATAAATCTACCAAGGATGATAGATAGGGCAACCAACATACCAATTACCATACACAAACGTACCACTGATGTAATTCCCCTTGTACACTGAGCCCTTTACTTCATAATTCCTGATGTATGTATTATGCTATTCTATTACCCACCAAGTAAAACAAGGTATAGATACTAATTATACTAGAATGGTATATAAACCTGCACACACATGGTAAGGGATTGTATACAAGCCTATGTATACAAATACTCATCTACGTGCAAGTTTACGCGGCGGCAAGCTTTCGAGTTGAATGGCACCATCGGTCATAAGATACCTGGAGATTTGGCCAATCTGAGGCTGAAATGGTGAAGTCTTGTAGCCAGTTGGTGAGGATCACTTCTTGGTCAGTTACAGGTGGAGTCGAAATCACTCTGTCCAGGGCTCTCTCTGTTTCTGCCTTCTCATAGCCTGTCAAGAATGGGAACACAAGCCCGTTGCCCGCAAAGCAGAACAGTGGAAGCCAAAGCCCGAGCAGCCTGAACTTCACCTGTCTTGGAACTTCATAGTCTACTCGACTGAGCTCCTCGACTAATATTGCTGTTTATAAAGAAGATTATGACATAATTTCAGTGAATTATTTATATGAAGCAAGGGAATCAGTCTCCTTTTGCAATAAAAATGTGTTTTATCAACTCATGATAGGTCATTTGTAGTTACAAAATAAGCAAGTAAACAGGCTGGATATGAATCTAACTCTAAGCCAAAAGCCTCACTGAAAGCTGGGTTCTTTACTAATATAAAATCGTGTTTACAAACAAGAATAATGCAAAGCTTTACTTGATGATGAGGTATATCAAATTTTCTACCTTTTACAAGTGTTCAATTCTCATAATATTTATGAATCTTATATGATTTTATATTGGATTATCACTTCTATGAGATTTGATACGTAGTTATTATCAACTCCAATAACAATGATCAGAAGATTTAAGAAAGAATGGTTCATCAGTATTTCATATATTTTTATAGCGTAAAATAGATTTTTTGATCAATCATAACCTTTTCTCTTATTGTAAGATATATTCATAAAGGCTAACGTATTTAAAACAAAGTAAAATAATATAGTAACAAGAAGTTGAAGAAAATCATTGTGTATCATGCAAGTTTAAGAAGGTTTAGTTAAATTGGTATATCTCACCTGAGATCTTGACAATGGAACCTTGGACCCTTGGATTAGAAGTAGAGAAAAGGCGGGCCGGAGGCAAAGCTCCACTGCATCAGTGCTTCATCCACCGCCCCCACAAAGCCTAAGCATCCATTATCACAGCAACTCTGGGCCAACTTCTCCGCCCTTATCTCCTCTTCTCCACCTCCAATAGCAAGCTGCTGCCTCTTCGCTGATTGAGGCGTGCCAATAGAATTGACGAATGTGCTGACACAGTGACTGAACCCTTTTACATACGAGACAAGGTAGGAGCCGAGTGGGAGTGCCTTGATGATACGGGAAGGCCATGCAAACCCATCATCTCCTGCTGCCTCTTGTCTTTGGAGTGTACGGTAAAGAAGACCTGTTGCACGCGCAAATGCTGATGATAAAACTCTACGGTTTATATGAAGTAGTTCTGCCCGTCCATCCCTGACATTCTCATCCACAATCCTATCCGCCATAGCCCGATTAGTAAAGCGTATTTCGCCGATGTAGCTGGAATCTCGTTCATGATTGTTAAAATCTGAACCAATTCAACACGACAGACAACATATGATAGGTATATATTAGTCCAAAATCACATCAATACAAATGATTGGGACGCACCATTTAACGACATCGAATTTTGTGCCAAGGTGATCATGATTTCCTGTTTCACTCATTAATTCTGGTGAACTAACACAAATTTGTCAAACCAACTGAAAAATAACTGAAAATCCAAAAATAAGAAATTAATGTTTTGAACAGTTGAAGTCTGAATAAGTGCCATCCAAAATGATAGGTCTTAATCTACTACCAAGTGACTATAATATAGATGGGTACCATCAGAATGCATTCCATAATGACATTTTCTCTATAATATGCATCTGAACCATACCACGCATTTCACGGGTGTCACTACAGAGCCAGTTGTGGTATGTATCAGGTGCCATGCAGAGAGTCTGCAACTGAGTTAACAGAAGATGCTGACACCCGTTGGTCATCCATCTTCTGCATCAGACACTTGTTCATATAAAGGACAAAAATACTATCAACTATGGAATTAGTATTAAACTACTAATGAACCTACTAATAAAGGGAACAACAAAAACTAATGTTGCAGCTATCAATCTGGCAAGACACGGTTTGTCTGAGTCCTTGTCTTCAACATTTTCTACCAGCTTGTGTCTACTGAATCCTGAAGAAATTTTTTGAAACAAACTAAAAGGAATGGTAATAGGATACAAAAATAAATTTTAGATGAGGAAAAAAAAAGAGGATAATAAACAATAAAAAATATATTGGAAAGTTGTTGTTCCTAAGATATGTAACTGCTTTTGATATTGAAAGAAATTAAAATAGATCAATACCATGCCAAGAATACGTAAACTAAATTACAAAGTAGCCCTAGATGTTCGAATGTAAAAATAGCGCACATGTTCAAAATTCAGCATTAATCAATCTAGGAGCGCAAGTCTCAAGCATTCTATAAACATCTGTCGTCTCAGTTGACTGCCAATTTACCCAAGAAGTTAAAAGAAGAAAATTTTCAAAGTAAGCTTACATGTAAGAGGGCTCTCCCAAGGGCTTTAATGGATGGTTCATTAGATCCTTCATACAGAACCAAATCCAAAGAAGATGATGAAGATGGTGACAGCGCTGATGATAAGGAGGAGGAGGAGGGCATTAAGTCAAGTAGTCCAATGGGAGACGAACTTCCGGGGAGATAATAAGGAGAGGGACCTAAAGAGGAAGGGAAGTAATCCATAAAAACCCTAAGAACCCAGACAGTAAACCAAGTCATTAGCATCATCATATATTTCAGATGATCAGTAGGCTTCCACTTCTCTGTACGTCCAGTTTTTGAATTCGATGCCACCGAGAGAAGTGTCTTAGCAGCAGTATTCACTGTCCAAGTAAAGATGGTGTTCAAAGTGAAGGCTTGTATAGCCATATTCAATAGCTAGCTGTTCTGTTCCCATGGTTGAAACAGAAGAATATCCTTCCATCTCTGATGCTGGTTTGGGGCAGAAGAGGATTTGAAAAGATGAATGGTATTTATAATGGGAGTTACAGTTTTGTATTTTGGGAATGTTTCCAAACACTTCTATCAATAGATATTCAGGCTTTTGTGCAAGATGAAATCATAAAGGAGTCTATGGTTTTTGTATTTTAGGTAAGTACCTAAATCTTTCATCAACAAGTACCTTCCTTTTTTTTATTTTGCTCTAGAGTTTTTCTAGGAAGTCCTTATTCTGGAGTCGGTTCCTCCTTTTCTTCAGAAAGAAGTAAATTTTGAAGACTTAAACCGCCTCATGCATTCTTTGAATTTTAGAATGATATATTTTTTTACCATTTTTAAGGAAAAGCTATAGGAGTAATTCTTTCTAGTTTAAGTATTGATATTTTCTAAAAATTAATTCTGAATTTATCCAATTGCAGAGCATAGAGTTTGCTTCCAGAATAAGTCCATCAAAAATTCCATTCAAAGAATTATCATTCCATCTATACGTTTCACCTATATTTTACGACTGGGTTGAATGAACCTGATGCAATTTGTTGCAGTCATTGCGGCGGTGTTCTTTTGGACTACTTAATGCTTCGTTATCAAATGCGGCAAACCTCAGGAGTTTTGCTAAAGTAGACAAGAAATTCCAGGATTAAAAAGGCTAACATCATAGCAGCACAGAGTGCCCAAGCCTCAAACAAGAACACAATTACAAAAACAGTAGCATGGTTTTCTTTTGGTCCTATAAATAAATAAAGCCAATCAAATCATTTTGACAAACAGAAATATGACTCTATTTGCTAAAATTAGCATCAAGATCAATAATAGCCATCCTCTCCGAATTAAACCGGCCTTTCTTGTCTCCTTTTTTCTAGCAAAACTCCCATTTTATAATCATAAAATTCCTTAAATCTACCTTTATTACTTCTTTCTCAAGTTTTTCATTTATTGTTTTACTGATTCAGGTGCATCACTGGTTTTTGTTGTTCTTTTCTTTGGCATTATTATGATTACTATTAACCTCCAACAATTTCGTAATTAAAATATAAAAGGGTCATTTATGGATTCATATTTCACCTTCTGAGGCTAGAAGTCATTGTCCTCACAAGCAGCTCAAATATGAGTGTCAGGCTGGGCTCAAGCTTACAGAAACACTGTTATGTGGGGACAGATCTTACATATCCATGGATTGTTTGCCTAACCTGCAAAGCTGAATCAAATATTTCCATGTTATAAAAAAATTCAAATAAAAAAGGAGTACCTCATCTTTTTTTTTTTTTCCTTTTTTGGATCCTTACAAAGTGGATTATTGAGAGAATCAATTGATGCAAATAAATAAATATAAATTGATTTGAGCAGCATGCACAACCATCCCTTCCAATCTCTCATTCTCAACAAGCAGATATGTGTTTCTTATGTTTTCTATTAAGGGATGTCTATGTAATTTCAAGTCCCAACTTCATTTTAAAGTTGTGCGAATGAAAAACAGGACAAGCCTTTGGGCTAGAAACCATGGGTAGTTTTTGTTGGCTAGTGAGTTAGATAATAGCTAGGTCATTTATTTTGTGAGAGCAAGGCTTATTGGCAATTCATTGTTCAATTCTACCTTTTCCGCTATGCACCAGTAATGTTTCTTTGTGCTCAGGTGAAAAGTGTAAGAGGGTAAAAGTGGAGTCGCAATTACTTTTATCTAAATCATGTAACTTTCTAAAGGATTTCAGGTCAAATGCAGAGGGCTCAAGCTCATTAAGATTAAGAAAAGCTTAGGTTGTTTCTGAAATATTAATATTCTTATAAGTCCATATGCAAAATTGATGAAGTAACAGATCTGTTACTGGCAGATTTAGACAGGTCGGCAGCTTAATTTTGACATTTTTTTAAAGAAAAATTGGAATTTATTTTCCAAGAGACATTGCTACAGTGATTATTATTGCAAAAATATAATCATTTTCATCAGCATTTGATCTTTGTTTGTTAAAATCAGAAGCTCTATGAACAAGGTCAGAATCCTACTTGTTACCAAAAGGTAATTCAGAGGTCCATTGCTATTTCTATGCTCATCATATAACTAATATATCAGTATTATAGAAAGATTTGGGCTGATCGCATGATGAGTACACATATATGAGCAATTTTACCAAAAATCATATTTTGTTAAATGATTCCAACTATTTGATTCAATAAAATTTGAGAAAAATTTCAAAATATTATTTTAACAGTCAGGATTTAAGAAAGCATGGGTGTCATATTATGTTGAATTCCAAAAAAATGCACTTGGTTCTTGTTGTAATGCGCACATGGCTTTGCACGCTAATAGTCTTGGAGTACTTTAAGAAGTATGTATCTCCAGAAACAGGATTTAAGAAGCATTCCACCTAAGAGAGATCCAGTTTGATCTTAGATTGATAGGATGGACCATGGTTGAATCCAAAAACGTGAGTGGCCAAGATAGACCTGATAGAGGGGCCCACTTACTCAAGAGGATCTAGGGGTTGAGACAAATAGGTTTCATTTGGCTAGCAAAGGGGATAAGATTGTGAAGAGAGAAAAGATTCTAGTTCTTATTGATTGAATAATAATACCTGTATACACACACACACACACACACACACAATGTGCTTGGTCTTTTCATGGAAGACTTGATTAGAAGCAATATGTATTGTGTAGGGGAATTGATCATCACAAATGAGATTCATCCGTTCATCCTTTCCAAATCTCAGCTCTTAGAGAAGATGTTTCAGCCATATGAGTACATGCATTGCTAGAGCCATAGCTTATTTGATGTACAATGAGTGATGCACTCTTTGGTGAGAGGGTTGCTCTTAATTGAAAGGCTTTTTTGTCAGTCAGTGTGTGTGTGTGTGTTAGACACCATTTTAAGGTCTAAAGAAGGTAACAAAGAAGTGGAAAAAATGCTTGTTACTCATACTAGAATGAAAAGAGACAATCATCCTTTAGTTATAGTCCCCAAATTCTCCTCGTTGTCAATCTTCAACTTTGAAGAAAGGTGTGGGAAACATTTCTCCTTGTGCTTCTTCATCTTCAATTTCTCCTCTAAACTCCTAAACAACCTCATTATTTATTGGACATCAATCTAAATATTCCCATTTTCCAGGAAATGTGTTTAAACCTGCATGATCCATTAGCTGCTTTCTTTCTTATAGCAATTAGTCTCAACTTATAAGGCCTTCAAGTACAAACCCATACCTGAAGTCTTTCTTAAAAACTATTGAAGATGCTCTATTGAATCCTAGGTGGAAGTAAATTTACAATAGAAATGCATGTGCACCTTGCATAAAAAGTAGCACAAAGAAATTGGAAGAATTGTTGAGTGGCAAGAAACTTAATGGATGTAATTAGTTTTGCTTGGCGAGTACCAAGGTGATGGATCTGTAAAGAGATATAATGCTAGGTTGGTAACCAAGGGGAACACACAACATTTGGTATTGATTACCAATAAACTTTTCAAAAAAATAATCTTTTGCCTCGATTGCAAACATGAACCACATAAGAGTTCTTCTCTCTATTGTTGTAAATCATTATTGAAATTTACATCAATCTAATGTAAAATATGCTTTTTCACAAGAGGTGTAAATAGAATTGCCATCAGGTTTTGAGAAGCTAAAAAGTTCTAGAAAGTGTACAAACTGATGAAGAAGAAGAAGGAAAACAAAAACTTGTATGGTCTCAAGCAATCACCTAGATTGTCGACGTTAAGGAGACCACATGCTCTTTTACAAACAATCCTCGCTACTGGAACTTATTGTTCTGACTGTTTGTGTGATAATATAATTGTCACCAGTGATGATCAAGGAGAAATATACAGGCTGAAATGAAATCTTGCCAAGGATTTCGACCTTGGCAATCTTGGGAACTTCCTGGGAATGGAGGTGGTAAATCTAAACAAGATCTTAGTTTACTTAAAGTATACACTCAGTCTCTTGCAGGAAATTGGTATGATAGGTCGTAAACCAACCACGGCTACAATGAATCCAAGCTACAGGTTAGGAGCTGAGCTAGAAGGTGTTCTAGCCATAGGTTAGGAGCTGAGATAGAAGGTATTCTATTAGACAGCATTTGGTTGGAAGTTTGAATATTTTCGTCTCCCATACTCGATCTCATAGTGCTTACACGGTTAGACTGTAAATCAATTCATCCATGCATCCCTAGAATGTCACATGGAAGATATACTATGGATATTGAGATACTTGAAAATTAACCACAGGAAGACACAATCTTGAAGCGGTGAATTACATATAGAGACCTACACCGATGCATACTGGGCTAATTCAATCAAGAATAGGAGATCAACCATAGTTACCACATGTGTATTAGGGTAATCTAATAATTTGGCGAAGCAAGAAGCAAAATGTTGTGGCTAGATCAAGTGTTGAGGCAAAATACAAAACTATGGCATTAGGCATTTGTGAAGTTTTATGGATTTAAGATCTACTCAAAGAACTTGGATTAGACCACAATGAACCAAAAAAGATTCATGGCAACATCAAGGCTGTCATTTGCATTAATCATCGTTATAGGCATGACAATCATATTAAACCCAAATCCTATAAGCTTGAGCTTCTAGGAGAGTTGGTAATTTAATATGGTCTCAGAGCTTGGTTTGGCAGGAGGTCTTGGGTTCAAACCACTTCTCTGCAATTTATTCCCTATTTGTTGATTTGAAAGTCCATGGAGGACTCTATTTGATTTTTTTGACTCTGCACGTGCGGATATGGAACTGCATGTGAGCGAGGGTATTATAGGCATGATATTCATATTAAACCAAAATCCTATAAACTTGAGCTTTTAGGAGAATTGGTTGTTTAACAATCATAATCCAATCTAACATGATAGTACAAACCATGTTGAAGTGGATTGACGCTTCATAAAAGAGAACAATTTTGATAAGTAAATATATGAACAAAGAGACGTTGAAAAGGCGACTTAGAGCCACAAAAGGAACCACTCAACCCCCTTACAAAAAGCAACTAGAAGACACGTACAAAACCCCACCTAACTCAACTCAAGCTCACCCAATCAATGAAATGCACAAAGGTCGTGGGACCATCCACAAAAAAATTATGTGCTCTCCCACCAAAGAAGATGTACGAAAAGATATTGTTGAGTATCTAGATTATTTTGTAGGATATTCGACTATCCTTTTCCTTTATCATTTTTATTTGTTTCCTTTTCTATTTTATTCTTTCTTGTATAAATATAGACATGTATTCTTCATCAATGAAATACGAGAATTCCTTTCTTTTCACATGGTATCAAAGCCATAAAGAGATTAGGAAGATTAGGTTGAGGTTTAGCTATGTAGTCAAGTCTGATGACCCATCTAGGTAAGTCATGTCTCACTCGATCACATCGGTTCATGCGGGACACCTCGAGAGCCCTTGGCTGACATCCAGATTCCCTCGGCCCGGCCGTATGCACCAGACGACCTCATCTCCGGCCATCAACCATACCATTGGAGTCGCCGATGTCATATCCACCCATCTAAGGAAGAAGCTTCGACAGTAGACCAGCCACGCACCTTCACGTGTGGAATTCCTTCACGGAGCTACCTCCCACACACCGACACGTGAGAGTGCGTGGGGGACTTTCCAGCGAAGCGCCTCCACTGACAGGATCGCTGCGTGCCGTCTCACTCCTCAGTTTTCCCTGGTTCCCCTGTTGAAGCACGCATTTGGACTTTTTCTTTCTTTATGTCCAATGACTATGCACTGCAGGTTTTCTTGATTTTCCGACCTCGATGTGTATGGGACTTCGGGAGTTGTGTTGCCCCCTCTTGGGAGTTGTGTTTCATCTCTCGTATAATACACCTTGGCTTGGTGTTCCTTTAACGTAATGAAGGATACAAATCACAACATCCTAGTGGCTATCACATGGTGACTACGAGGCGACTAACTACACTCCTGAGAGAAATGTTTTGAGTGATGGTGAGGTGGATCGAGTTTACTCCATAGTCGTCGACATCTCCACACCAGATCTTGTAGAATCCTCATCTTGATCTGAGTTTGACGTTTGGATCCATAGGGGTGGGTGTGTCTACAAGCTTATAATCTAGCATACTAGTTTCCTCCAATATATCCAAGGCATACTTCCTTTGAGACATAACCAAACTAGAATTAGATTGAAAGCTACCTCAATGCCAAAAAAGTACTTGAGTTTCCCCAAGTTTTTTGTCTAAAAGTGGCTAAAGAGGTGTTATTTTAGTTTCTGGATGCCATCATGATCACTACATGTAATAACAATGTCATCTACATAAACAATCAAATAAATGCACTAGCTTAAAGAGGTATGATGACAGAAAATTGAATGATCTGCTGTACTCAAAATCATGCCAAACTCTTGAATCACAGAGCTAAGATTTGGAAAATATGAACAAATGAAGCTCATTTGTGATAATCGAGTAGCCCTACATAAATATATATCTATATATATTCTACAAAAGGTGTAAGCCTCGATATTCAACAAGTTTTAAGGGTTCTATGCTTTTATGGGCCTTTGGTGAAGATGTTATAAGCTTTGTCATTGGCCTAGACTTGAGTGAAACTTTTATTAAATTAAGGACTTAATTGACTACCAATTAACCCTTCACAGGGAAGGGAAAACTAAAAAGAGTAATTGAGAGGAAGACATAGGAGGATTATTGGATGCTTTATTGACAAAGCTCATATACACTATCGTATTATTGATAAATAATTAATGGGTGAAAAAGAAGATGGAGCAAACATTGGGCGGTTGGAAGACTGATCAATAACTAAGATGTAAGTCCACGAGGTTCTTGGAGGATCTGATAAGTGATACTGATGGTAATGCCAAAGATTATTTGACAAAACCATGAGAGAGTTGAGTTTTAGAAGAGGGAAAGGCAACTAAATTTAAAACTCTTGATAATGACAAACTGTTTCTTTTATTATTATTATTATTTTAAGATTTTCATATAATTTAATTTTCATGTGATTTTATTATACTTTTTTCTTAAATTTATCATTAGAATTTATTTCCTTGTTTAAGGTGAGGCTTTCATCTTAATCTGCTTCAAGGCTTATGCCTTGCTTCATTTACACAAAATGCCTCAAGGTTGGCTTATTATGTAAGAACCAAATGTTTATCATGTCGTAATCAAGCCTCATTACACCAAATATTTTCCAAATTTGCTTTAGCTAACCACTACATAATATTATCACTATTATTATTGGGGTATGCTATTTTTCATCTACCACTTTAAATATGAAAAAAAAAAAAAAAAAACTATAAGAAACTAGATGAGGCCTGCATATGATTATATCGGTGTTGGAAATGTCGCGATACTGTCGTGACATTTAGTGTCAACCATCGACGCAATGTCGACCACGACGGTCGATTGGAGGAGAAATCGGGTCGGACATTATCGCGTGCCGGTAAGTAAGATATATCGGCAGGGAAGCGGTAGTTGAACCCAACCGCATGTCATTGTTGATTTTTTAGCATTTTGATCGATATATCGGTAATTATCGGCAACATATCGGTAAAAATCGGCGATATATTGATGACATATCGGTGACGATCCAACAACGGAGATTATGAGGACACGTGGAAGGCTAAGATTTCGTCTGCTTTTTTCAAACCTCCAACGTTACCTACGGATCTGACGGCCAAAATTGAATCCATGTTGATCCAACGGTTAGGATTCAATCACGGCGGTGCTAGTTCAGTAGTGATTTTGGTTGTTGGTGGATTTTGAATATTTGACTTGATCGCGTAGAATTGATTTCTAACGGCTAGATCGAGATCTAGCGGTCGGATTTGATCCAAGTCAAATCAATGGCTAGTATTCATTTTAAAGGTTTTTAACCAAAAGAACCGGTTGACTCGAAAATTCTATAAATAACCCTAAAATCGCTAGTTTTTCATATCAAACTCATCCGTAGATCTCTCTCAAACAATTCTTGATTTGTGCAAGTCTTGGAGAATAATTTTTTGGTCAATTCTTGGTATTCAAGTCTTCCATTCAATACATAATTTGTGCAATTTAAGGTATGTTTCCATGTTAATTATTTTTTTTTACATTTGTGCAATTTAGTAATTAATTTAAGTTTACATTTAGATTAAGATTTAATTAAGTTTATATTTAGATTAAGATTATGAATATGAAATATGATTATATATTATGTATATATTTATTTATTTAATTAATGTAAAAACACATTTTCTTTAACTTATGATAATTAATGTAACTTTATATTTAGATTGAGATTATGAATATGAAATATAAAAATTTGTTAATTAATGTATGAAATATGAACTTATATTATGTATATTTAGATATTTAATATAACTTTAGACTTGGATTATGATTATGAATATGAAATATAATAAATTGTTAATTAATGTAAAAACGCATTTTCTTTAATTTATGATAATTAATGTAACTTTAGACCATTGCAATGTAATATCAATGTGTATATTTGATTATTAATAGCATTTTAACACTTTTACAAAGTATTTCCATGAATTTCAAAGTATTTTTGTTAATTTTCGATATATCGATATTCATGTAAAAATATCCACCGATATATCTCCTATATATCTTATATATAAATGGAAATCAGAAATCTTGGAAATATATCAGGTTGGCAGATATTTTTTAACCTTGATTATATCTAACCATGCAATGAATCTTGCCCAATTCTCAAGTTAATAACCATAATAATATCTAGCTGCATAGTTGAGTTAAGCCCTATATATTTTCATCTAAATTTTTTTTTTTTTTGATGAGTAAAAGCAAATATTTTCATCTAAAATAAAAAGAAGAAAAGATAATTAAAAAAAACTTCTTTCTTCATCTTATGGGATCATTAGCCTGCATGTTCTAAGAATGTTTTCACATGTTTGAAGTTCATATTTCTTGACTTATAGTTGAATTTACACAATGAAACATATAAAGAAATCTATTTCAAATAATATTGAAACATATGAAAAGATTTATTAGGAAAACATGCACAGCCAAGTAGATATAATATAGACATCTATGTGATTGTTCCACGCTGTAATTTCATACTCACAATCAGCAAAAAGGGTTATGAAATGTAGAATTTATTCTGATAGCAAATCAAATGAGGAATGAGATCTCAAACTCTTTATGTTTCCAGAAAACTGCAGTCTTAGATCCTCACCAGTATAGCTGGAAAAGGTTAGCTTATATAGAAGATCCATCTCAGAGATTGTTGACAGCTTCAACATTGCCCAACAAGTAGGTTTTTTTTTCTGTTAGTTTTTTTTTTTTTTTAATTCGATTGTCTCATTTTCAATTGATGGTGATTTATATACTACATGCACTCTATTGGTACTTCCTTTTGGTGTTGATTAGTATCGTGATATAAGCTCTTTTTTTCTTTTTTCTTTTTTTGATAAGCAAGAAAAACTGAAATAATTAAAAGAATAGCTGCCAAAGTGACGTCTCAAAGAAAGAACAAGGAGAGAAAAGGGAACAAACCACACCCCCTAGGAAAAAAACCACAAGCAGCCAAAGGAAAGCAGAGACAGCCCCAAAAAAAACCAGAAACAACCAACAAGGAAACTGTCCTGAATTGAACAGCCCAAAGGAACAACCCAACCCTCCCAAAGCAGAAAAACTGAACAAAAGCACCCAGATCGTAATATAAGCTCTTTATCTTTTAAACAAAGTTTCTTGTCTAAGCTTGCCACTTAAACCCAGAAAAAACCTTCACCCACAATACCTGGTTTGGCAACATGAATCTTTTTTTCACCATTCAACTCCCTCAACTAATTTCTTGGCAATCATAACTTTGCTCATGATCCCAAGTTCTTTTATGACTCCCTTTTGTCCATTGGATGACTTTAAGTGATTGTCATCTTAAGGCATGACAAGTCCAAGTAACATTTGTTTTGGGGACTAAGGCCCTTAAGCAAGCAAATCCTATGCATTTTATTACACTGTTGCAAAAGTCATGAATGTGATCAAACTGTTTTCCCACCTCCACAATCACCTCATCCCCTTGCAATCCATGAGATAACTACTATGATACTATCAAGATCCCTTCCACTAGGAAAATGGTGAACACCCAAACATTTTGCCTCAATCAAGCATTCCATCAGTTGGACAATCTTAATTCTATAATCAGCTGCCCAGTCGATTTAGAAATGCATCTTATCATATTGCCTAGTGATCTCAGAATACCAGTGCAGTCTCAGACGATCCCTAAGATGAGGGCTTCCAAAATGCACTAAACTCAATCTTGAATCCTGTTTCCAGCACCATGACATGCCTCTGTTCAGTATGACACAATCATGCTGAAAGGCATATTCATGAACTGCAAAGATACCATACAAAGAAGAAAAGAGCAAACACTAACTAGTAACCCATGAAAATTCCAGTGGCCCCACTTGTTCTTGAATATTCCAACATCCCTCTTGGGTTAAACCACTCAAAGAATAGCAAGCATGGCACCGTTTCAATTCTTCTATAACAGAATTTATCTTTAATTGCACAGACTGAACAGTGATACTCATAATGCATCCAAATACTTCACATAATTCTATGCAATTGAAAAAAAGAAATTGTTAGTCCAAGATTCATAACTGTTTGGTGTCATGAAGTTTTTATTTCTTATTTTATGAAGTTTCAAAATAATTAGTCAAGTGAACTGCTAGTCTGCTAAGTAGAAAGTTTCCATGATGAACATACCTTTTTGGTGATGCTAGAGATCATAACATCAAATATAGAACAGCCAAGCCATGAAGAAAGATCAACAACCATAGCCTTCATTGACCCAAATAATTTATCAACTCAACCAACTAAGCAATGTTTCTTCAACCCAGGAACTTCATTCTATGAATGGACAATTTCCTTAAGCTTGAAGCACAATCTTGTCGCAGTAAAATCATATAGCCCCCTGTTGTAATACAATGGGCTCTCATCCACCTCTACTTCCAACATCTGAAGGACAAACAATTGCTGGAATACGGCCCTCAGCAATAAGATTCTTAATATTTGCAGAGGTATTAGCATCTTCAGCCAGTTCAAGTATTGCCTCTCTTAGAGGCAAATCATTCTTATCTAGTGGGTTTGGAAATTTTTCATTATCAACCATCTCTTTCAATAACTCAAATGCTAAGGTTGGTTTTTCGTTTGATATAAAAGAATTAACTAATGCCACATAAACAATGGTGTCAGGCGTTTCCTTCTCTGCCATCTTGCGGAAATAAAGCAGAGCTGCATCTGGCAAACCACACTTGCAAAGGCCATGGATAAGAGCAATAAAAGAAATTCTGTTTGGAGAACACCCTTTTCCTTTCATTTCATTCCAAAGATGGATGGCATCATCAGGTTTTCCAGCATTGCACAAACCATCTATTAAGGTTGTGTAGGTAATGACATTAGGCTCCCTTTCCATACCAACCATCCTAGAAAGGCAATTTAAGGCTTGGTCAATTTCACCATGTTTGCACCATCCATCTATCAATAAGTTATAGGTCACAACCGACGGAACAAGCCCCTTTGCCACCATCTCATCCAGAACATCATGAGCTTCGGAAATTCTTCTGACCTTGCAAAATCCATTGATTAAGGTGTTATAAGCAACCACATCAGGACGATACCCACGAGCACATATGTCTCGAAATATCTCTAAAGCCTGGTCGACTGCTTTGATCTTGACAAAACCATCAATAGCTGCAGAATAGGCAACTATGTCTGGTACAAAACCTTCTCGGACCATTTCAGCAAGAAAATTACAAGCTTCTGCAGATCTCTTTTGCTTGCACAGCTGTTTTACAAGAAAAGTATAATGTTTTATCCATGGATCGTGCCCATGAACACGCATCTCCCTCACCATATCAAGGGCTCCTGCAACATCCACTCTTCTACACAGGCACCCAAATATGGAGTTGTGGGTGAATTGTGTTGGTCTGAATCCTGACCCCTTCATCTCTTTCAGAAGCAAATAACACTCTTCAAGTCTATCTGAATTGCTCAGCCTATCAATGAGATTATTACATAGAGATATGTTTTGTTTACATCCAATTTGAACCATATCTCCGAATAGGCTTAAGGCCAAATCCAGTTTCCCAGTGTTGCATAAACCATCAATAACGATGCTAAAAGAAGTACTATCTGGGCGAACCATTTCCTTGACCATGAAGAACTTGTCTACCTGAACATTGTCAGTATAATTGCCCCCCATCATGGCACGAAGTAGATAGTAAGCTTTATCCACTGACTTGCTATTAACAAGACCATTCAAAATAGAATTATAAAGCAATATCCTAGCTTCCATATCCAGATCTTCCTGTCTTTCCTCTATCAAACGGTGTATATCAATTTCTTCCAAACAATATGGTATAACCTTGGAAAGTATTTGAATGTCAGGATCAATCCCCAACTCCTTCATTTCTGAGAATAAATGTAAAGCTTTCTCAGTCTCCTTTCTTGCACAAAGTCCTCCAATCAATGCATCATAAATTGATACACCAGGAGCAAAACCTGATTTCTGCATTTTCCTAAACAATAGGAAATTGCCACATACTCTGGACTGTTACTTTAAACCCCATGAATCAGAACACAAAACGTCTTCTCATTTAAACTAATACCAAGATCTTCCATCCTTTCAATCAACTCAAAGGCCTTATCAACCTCACCGCACTTGCTAAAAGTGAGCACCAAGATAGGCATCACATGCCCATCAACCCAACCCCGTCCATAAATTTCATTAAAAACGCTCAAAGCCTTATCAAACTTCCGGGCATTGCAGTAAGCCTGCAAGACCGATGTTAAGGTGTATTTATCAGGAGCCCACCCAGAATCACACATCTCTTTCAATCTCATCTCAACCAAGTCAATGGAACCCGACTTAGAAATAGCCTCTAACAGACAATTGTAGGTATAACTATTGGGAACACAAAGACCCATCATTTTAACTTGGTCAAACAGAAAATTGGCTTCTTCAACCAAACCCGTACTGCCCAAACACCTAATAAAAAATCCCAAAGCACCAGGACTCATTGCACAACGAGAATTCACTATCTCAGCTGACAAAGACTCAATGGGAGCACATCAGGCATGTGAGTAAGCAAGCCATGGCATTATAAGTATAGCAATTGTGACTAAACCCACCTTGTTCTGAAGCCCAATTGAAGAACCTATAGGCAATTTTCCAACTCTTGAGACCATTCAACACATTTTCAACGACTCCATGGGTGAGCATTGAACCAAAGTTTCTCAATTCTGGGTTATCTAGGTTGAAGGGCTGTTTGGTGAAGATGGAAATAAGGGCATTAGTAATACGCGCACCATGAGGAGAAGAAAAAGAGGCAGAGGATTTGGTGCAGATGAGTCTCAGAATTTGTGAGAAAACGGGGAGATTTTGCATTAAGAGTGACTTATGCGTATAGAAGATAAGTTGGAACAGAGGAACTTGATTGATGGGTCTGACTGATTTAGTGAAAACAAGGGGTTTGGTGATTCTGAGCAGTGCCATTGCTAGCTATGAAGGTAGAGAGTCTCAGCAGCGGCTATGGCCGACCTCGGCAACATTCAAGTTTTCAGCTGCCGGGGACAAATAAGAAATTAAAGAAAAAAAAAAAAGTCATATCATTTCTCATCTTATTTATTTATTTATCACATATGAATCTTTGAAAATAGATGTAATTTCCATCACTAACATGGATTCATGCTCTTACTGATGATGATGTATCAAAGAAAATAAATTGGGAAGAAAAATCGACAAAAAAAATTGAAAATAAAATGTCAAAGAAAGAAATTGAATGAATATGAATGATCATTCAGAAGTTTCGAACAAATTCTTATATTATATAATAATTTTATTGTAAGTATAAGAGTTATTTTGGCCTTGTTTCTATAAAAATATAAATATTTAAAATTTTTAAAAGAACTTTATTCTAACTAAATTAATATTTTCATCAAATACCTTCCTCTTAAGGGTTTTTGTTTTAACTGAATGTCATATTTGGTTGAACCGATAGTAATTAGTATTGATAGCTGATTATTATTTTTATAATGATTTTGAACGAGAGTGATAAAAATAGACAAGAAGAGAAATTAAGAATCGATTAAAATCCGTTTAAATCTGCTTGGGCACTTGTTTAGTTAAAGCGAAAATTTTATTTCAGTGAAGTCGAATATGAAAATTTTCGTTATTATCTTTAATTTCGTTTTTTAGAAAATAAATTTAAATCTTGAATTTGATTGAAAATAAAGAATAAGAAAATCAGTTTTGTAAAACGATTTTCTTGAAAATGAGATTATAAAATGTTGAAAATAAAATCCACTTGTTTCGATTTAATTAGAAAGCAAGGCACTGACATCATGATTTTACGGATTCGTATATAAAATGTTGAAAATAGTGGTCATTTCTTTGTTTTGAAATTTGTTTTGTCTAATTCGTAGCTAGCGTGTTTCCTTTGTTTTGAAAAGTTTGAATGAAAACGTAAAAAATTCTACCTCTGGCAATGCGTAGCACACTTTTTATCTAAAACAAATCTTACTAAAGTATTATATTTTTACTCTTGTTGACATAATATAAATAAAATAATAAATATCTGGCCTCTGTTAAGAAAACGTCTCGCGATTGCAAAAAAAAAAAGTATCAAAGCGGGTACAGCTCAAAGTTCTTTGAGATTTAGGCTAGGATTTTAATTCAAAGCGTCTCGTGATGAAGCATCCCCAAGTTCAAGTCTATCCTGCATCTATTCCAATTTTCTGCTTCTCTTTCTTAATAATTCATCATGTCACAGCCGTTCGTTTATATCGCTTATCTGTTTATAAAATTGATTTAAAAGATAAATAAATATTTAATTACAATTTAAAATAAATATAAAGATTGATTAAAAATAAAAATGGCCATAAATATTTAATTTAATTGATAAAAAATAAATATAAATATTTTGAATTAATAATTTCAATAGTTGAACTTGGGTTCAAATATTAAAATTACTTTTCAAAATTTATTACTCTTATAAAAATAATGAAAATAATACATAATTCTCAAATATCTGGGTTATCGTATGTCATCTTGATTGATTTAACATGTATTTGATTAACCACCACATCGCATTAGGGTTATAAAAAGTTCCAGTGGGTTTTGGATTATTTGACATATCCTTGGCTGATTTGGCCGAATCACATTAACCTTCAGCTACATCGGGTTATGGATGATTTGGCGTATGGGTGGCTAATTTATTACGCATCGCATCAGGGTTTTTAAAAAAGGCGATGAAGTTGGTCTTATAGATATCTGTATTGACTTGTCGAATCACGAAACAAACACCTTGTCGTTTCGATGCTAAGCGTCTGAGCTGAAAACATACATAAATTGAGGAGGATGTCTCTTAGAATTTTACACATGCTCAAAAAGGTTTTCAATTCGCTCGAAGCAAGAATAGAGTAACCTTTTTAATAAGTCTTTGAATGATTAGTCTTCTTGAGACGAAGAAGAAAGAAACACGTGGTTGTGAAATTGCTCGGGTTTGAAAGACAAAACTCACAAGGTGCGGGCTCTGAAGATAGAATCAATAGGCAATCTTAGATGCTCGTGATCGAGTTAGCGGCCATTCATTTGCTAAATGGTGCCGTTTGAAATCCGGTATCTGACGAAACATTATTTCGCAGGCGTTTTCGTTTAAGTCGACCTTTGTTTCTTCGAATTTTACATCGCTCAGCGGCCTGTCGGTATTTCGTGCGAAGAAGAAATCTTTGCGACATTAGGTTTATCGGGTGAGCAAAATGGCCAATTTGCGGCAGCGTCTCAACTGCGTACGGTATGGCTGCGGACTCACTCGACGGTATGTCGAATTGGAAGACCATAACCATCGAGGTGTCGAAAGCGATTACGCCGTGGGGTGGTAGGAAATTTTGGGCCACGAATATCTCCGGATCTGGCCTTGGTGACATCTCTGAGGCGTACGGAAAATCGCGTGGCTTTCACCGGAATGTTAAACTGATTTAAGGCGGAGTTTAAGATTTGTAATACCTTTGGCGTGGAAAAAGCATCAGCGGCATATCACGGAATGTATCTTTGGCCAGTAATCGGCCAAGCTATTGTCTTTCGAAGCGTGCTCCTGACTGTGGATGTATTTTGGCGTGTCTGCTGATGATATTAATGTCTTTTCGGCAGCGCCGTCGTTCTTAACTTGCGAGAAGGATGTGGCCCTTGACCAGAGTATACGTAATGGGCGGCCAATTCTGATATAGGATCTTATGCTGCCGGGCGGTATATCGAATTGGGCGGCTTGATTGTTCGATCAATTTCGCATCGCCAGTTGGCTCACGAATTCTTTACAAAAAAACATAAAGTGCCGAAGGATGTAGATGAGAGCATTTAAGTGTATTTCGTTTTCTATTATTAAGGCCGGTTCGATTCACATCATGAAGACTTGACTTTATCATGAAAGCGTGTATTGGCTACATAACATGATAATCGAGGGGATGAAGTAGTTGATAATGATGAGCTTGTTCGCAATAAGCTACGTGATTACGTATGACTCATTGAGCCAGGTGGCTGATTGAGTCTCCACGGGCAGAGACCCTTCGAACAATTTATAGCTACCAACAGGTGCCATTCGAGATTGAGCCTTGCGTATGCCTCGCGCGACATCGTGCACATATGTGGACAACTACGGACAAAGTTATCGGAGTGATTTTTACTTATTTAATATTATATTTTGCTCTGTATCTTTATGTTATGTTTTTAATGAAAATTCAAGTTAGTTGCATATTTTGTCATTTCACTACTAAAATTTGTTAGATGATTTGAATTGTGAGACCGGAAAATCGATTTCTAGGAAGGATAAAATCGTAATTTCGGTAAAAATCAGAATTTTGGATCTCCCGGATAATGACGGACTTCCTGGGTTGAAATCGTCTGCTTGAAATTTAATTATCGCGTCAATTTCGTTGAATTAGAATTGGTCGAGTTGGCGTTTCGGCGTGGGTGTCGGATGACCGCATTGTTGTGAAGATGAGGGGATGCCACTTGGCACCATAGAGTGTGACACTTGGCATCAAAAAGTAGTGGCTCTAATTAAGCCATGTGGGAGGGTTTAGTAGCTGAAGTATGATGTAATGTGGTATGATGTCATAAAGGGGCGTTAAGGGAAATAAAAGAAAGAATGGGAAAGGTACACCTTTGTTGTGAGGAAGGAGGAGGAGTGCCTCCTTTGTGGGATTATGACTTCTCGGAGGAGAAAGGACCCGAAGGAGAGATGAAAATGAGGAGGAAATGAAGAGAAAATGAGAAGAGAAAAGGGAAAAAGGAAAAGAAAAGAAAAAGAGGAAAGGAAACGTGGGGAGGAAGAAAGGAAAAGGGATCTGAAGGTTTGTTCTCGTTTTAGTGAGAGAGAGTCTTCCTTCTCTCTGGGTTTCGCTAGGAGATCCGTGGTTAGTTCATGAGACAAGAAGGGAAGTTGTTACCACAGCGGAGAGACGGCCAGCGTGGACTCGGGTTTTTAAGGGTTTCTTGACTTAGAAGGTAGGATATTTCCTCTTGGTTTACTTAAGCTAAAGGCTTTATAATGGTAGGGGTTGCTTATGGGAGGCCATGAGTATGTGAATTCGTTCAACGCTTGGGACTAAGGGGATGGATTAATATTTGGGTTGCGTAGTTGTGGGAGTTAGGGGTTTGCTAGAGCGAAGTTTTCTAGATGTTGTGTTGTTGATGAGATGACAATGATTGGAACCAATATGGTTCATGTTTGTGAAAGGCTAGTGAAATCACACTTGTTGAATAGTTCAAAGTTGAGACCTTGTTGTGTGTTATGGCTTGAATAACTTATACGGTGTGTAAAATGAGATATTGATGCATGCTATTTAATGTATTAATATAGTTTGACATGGTGGTAGATTATATGTATAAATTATAATTGTCATTGGGCATAAATATTTCATGTAGTCTTCGTTCGTAAGTAACGTAGGAAAATGCATTGGCATCATGCATTTCGTATGCCCTGCGGTCGCATCGCGTCGAGTCGGGTGTGGGTGCGGGGTATGGAGTTGACCGATTAATCGGTGAGTGGGTCGTGAGCTGGAAAAATGGGACAAAGTCTAAAGGTAGAGATTCACGAGTGTGTAAATGATCAAAAATGATAAATTCGGTATTTTGGGGCGGAGCAAGTTGGGTAGATCCCCAGGGGTGAAAGTCCCACACAGGTTATTCACGGTTAGACATGAATTCTGAAGCGTCACGAGTTCGTGAAATGTTGAAGAGGCGTCTTTGGCGTCGGTGTAAACCCGTCAAGTGGCCGAAATAAAGGAAAAGAATCAAAATCGGTTTTGATAAATAAATTGGAGGGTTTTCAATGGTTTAGTCGAAGTGTGTGACTAGTTTTATTTCACATTGGCATTCGGTGTGAGGAGTCGGTTGGGACATTCGAATTGGTGAGCATGAGGGTCGCGTCTGCGTCGTAGTATGGGCGTTCATTATAGAAAATAATTGTATGGAATGTGATTGGCATTTATATATCTTGAGTGCGTATGCATTTTAGGTGGGAAGTAACCCTTGCAGGAAAAATTTCTCTTTGGGCTTTGCTCATGATCGTGAGACCTTCCCGGGTGGGGACTATCAGAGTCTGCCTTGATAGAGGTATCTTTTGAGAAGAAAGCCCGACATGTGGCTTCAAAATATTTGTAAATATGTATAGAGCTTTTTATGGAAACCAAGCGTAGAAACTATGAGAATATAGTTGAGATTTTGTTATATGAGTATGGATGTATGAGGCCTGTGTAGGCTTATTTGCTCAGTGTTCGTCTCGTGATACGAGATGTATAGAATTTCCGCAGGTTGACGGGTAGTCAACGGACACCCTAGATTTGGGGCGTCACATGAATATTTCATTTTAAGTAAGTAGACAAAAATTGAAATTACATTGAAAATAAATAGCTAGTAATCTGTTTATACATTAAAGTTGGAAATTGCCATTTTCATTACTTTTGTCATAGCAGCATTCTTACGTAGTTGATAATAGTGTTTACATTCAGCCCATCATATGTGATATGTCTTTTCCATAATGGCATCATCGTCGATCATGCAACCTATCTTGCTCCTTGCATCCCCTATCTTCATACGTTTAGCAATGTCTAATTGCACATCCTCCCTCTGTGCTTGCTCATTCAGTGACTGAAGCTTTTGCTCCTCATAAAAATTCTTTCTCTTTTCACTCTGCCCAAATAATTCACGAATCGTATCTGAAATAGAATTACTAGTATCTGGACTACTTGCCACTACATGCCTTTCTACACCTTTCCTTCGAGGGTCTCTTCCTTGGAGAAGCTAGCGGTGCATTGCTATATGGATCTTGATCAGGAGTCTTGAGAGATACGAGTGTTCATGGGTTCCCTCATAAACGGGAGGCGGGACCCTAGGGTTGCTGCGGTATAATCATCCATATCCACGGTATTTAAGCACCTCCCGACAATGATCGCAAATCCACGGACTCTAACCTTGGAACATATTCATAAGCTTGCACCGCATTTGTGGAAAAATAAACTTAGATATAAAAATAAAATTTTCTTTTAAATAATTGATATAGAAAATTATAACTATAGATAGCCCGACCTGCGTCGGTGATGTTAGCTCCGCTGCGGCCTATTTGCGATTTGTGCGAGTATCTCACGCCATTTTATCTGATAATGCCGAGATTTTATCCCATCGATTTGTCTGAACATAAAGTCAGAGTGGTGGAGTCCAGCTCAACATTGGTGCCAGGAAGCTTGTGATGTTTCGATCCCGAAACTTTGACATCGGTTGCGTCACGATCTTAGGATCTTGAGTTATGGTCAACCCAGGTATACGGTGCCACGTCTTCTCGATTAGAAAGATTTTCCCCGCACCTTGCGTCTTGGAGAGATGCCATTTCACAGCTGCAAATCAAACTTAAATTAAGTATGAATAACCTAAGGTGGAAAATTAATAAAACAAATTATTTAAATAGTTAATGAAATATCTATACGGAAATTTAAAATTATTTAAAATATCTATACGGAAATTTGTATTTTAGATTATTCCCAAAAAATATGATTTATAGTTTTTCAATTATTAATCTTATTTTATTTATAAGATATAAATTAAAAATAATTAGAAGTTGATAATAATATTTGTAGGCTAATATTTGTAGAAAATTAAGTCATTAAAATCTAACAATATAGACCATGTTTTAAAGTTTTAATGAATTAAATTATATTATAAAGTAAATAGATATAAAAAAGATGTGAATATAATTCCCTTTTTATTTATGGTTTTAAAATTGTTTATTATTTAATATTAAAAGAAATTGAGGGAAAGCATAGATTGAATGGTTTAATAATTTAATAAAATGAGTTTGGATGAATATAAGATATTTTATTTATAATATTATAATTGAAAATAATTAGAGTTAAAAAAATATTTATGAAGTATTTTTTGGCCAAAAATGGGTTTAATAAGCGATCGTTTTGTCAATTTATGAGCAACGACGTCGTTTGGCAAAAATCTTTTGCCAAGCAGCGTCGTTCCTATGGCCCTTTCAAAAGGGCTTAACTTCCCTGTTCATCTTCTCCACCAGTTTGGGGGCGATCGGTGGGGGGTGGGATGGGGGGAGGAGATGGGGAGAGGGAGGAGGAGATGGGGAGAGGGAGGAGGAAAGGCACGGCGATGGGGGGTCGGCGGCTGCTCGATGGGAGTGAAGAGGTCACCTGAAGTCGGAGATGGCGGCGGCGACCGGTGAATTTGGACGGCGACGTCGTTTTTTGCGAACGGTGACGGCGACAGGTCACCTGAGTTCTTCCCTTCTTCTTCTTCCCTCAAATCTGCAATTTAGGTGTATGAAATATTTGGTTTTTTTGGCTATTTATAAATATTTTATCAGATTTAGGAGTTCAAATTTAGGTTCTGTTTGGTCGGGGAATATTTTACGCTTGAATCTACTGTTTTGGAGATTTTTTGCTAGTTCAGTTTTGGGTCACGGATTTGCATCGATTTTTGCTTCAGCGACTACAATACGGTATAATGAGTTTTCACAAATTTGGTGATAACGGTGTTCGGCTATATTCAGTTTTGGTGATCCTTTGTTCATCCTCGGGTTTTTAGCTCGACTTTGGCTCCACTATTTGGATTTTGTCAGGCCAAAATGGCTTTGGCTCCCCGTTTTGGCTAACTGTTGTGGATGCTCTAATGATCTAATATAATTTAACTTGATACTAATAAAAACTATTTGGTAAATGTTCGGTTATTAAAAGATGGTAGCAAAGTGGGAAAATAGTAAGGTTGTGTTTGATTAGTAGTAGGAGCAACTCCAATGGGAGTTGCCAAAAATAGGGTGTCAAATGTCATTTTGCAATCTTGAACAGTGTTTTGGCACCTCTAAATAGTGTTTTTGCTCCATGGTAGGTGCCAAAATAGGGTGCCATTTTAATAATTCAATGTTTTTTTATTAAAAAATATAATTAAACAACGGTTATATTTTAACGGTATATTTTCCTGCGATCGTAATTTAACGGATATATTTGTATAGTAACAATTTCAAATTTCAAATTTTGTGTAGAAATTCAAATTTCTGGAATTTCAATCGTTGAAATTCAAATTTGGTAGCGCCAAAATAAAAATTTAAAAAATTAGAATTCGTACATAAATATGATAACCAATTCTCATGTTTTTCATCCATCCTATCTTACATTCTCTTTATAAATTCAATATCTCCTTTCTCTTTATTATTTATCCTTTCATATTTTCGTTCATCAAGTTATATGAATCGTTTTTCTAATATTTTATGAGAGATTCTCAATATTGAAGAAGAAGATAATGATGACTTAGATGTGTTGTATGCTGCAACTAGAAGGTCTGAAGGGTTTAGTCATGGACGGATAAGAAGGCATTGTGGTTCCGTTCCAGGCCACGGAATGGTTAATCATGATAGAGTTGAAGGTCACAAAAGACTCTATCGTGACTATTTTGCTACCCCTTGTGTATATGAAAGTTTTTTTGAAGGAGTTAGAGATAGTGGAATCTCTTTCTTGAATTGTAAATGAGGTTGAGCAATCACGGTCATACTTCATCGAAGAGCAGTCACAGATTTAAGGTTCTCGGTTTCTCATCCCTTGAATATAATTGCTTATAGAATTCTTCTGGAACTGCCGTGAATTTGTGGATGAATACATCAGAATTGGAGAAAGCACTGCCATAGAGAGTATGAGAAGGTTTGTGAAAGCTGTTATTACAATGTTTAGCGACCATTACCTGAGGTCACCAAACAATATCGGTATTGCTCGATTGCTACAAACGGGGGAACAACGTGACTTTCCTGGCATATTAGGGAGTATTGATTGTATGCATTGGAAGTGGAAAAATGTGTCTCACTGGCATTAGCGAAGTATGTATACTAGTCATTGTCATGAACTGACAATCATTTTAGAAGTTGTGGCATCTCGAGATCTTTGGATATGACGTCGTTAACGATCTCTTGCAGTTCGTTGAATGACATAAATGTTCTAGATAGGTCCCCTGTTTTTGCATTATTAGCAAATGGCCATGCTCCTCCAGTCAACTATATAATTAATGGTCATGAGTATAGAATGGGATGTTATACAGGCGTGGTATTTATCGAGCTGATACCGACATTGTAAAGCAATTCCACATCCACAAGGTTTGAAGAAAAACATTTTCTTAAAAGCCTGAAGTCAGCGAAAAGACGGGCATTTGGGGTACTTGACCGTTTGCAATTGTGCGTGGACCGGCTGCGTTTTGGGATGAAACACTTACGGTGTGGCATCACGTAATAATGCATAATATGGTCATTGAGGGCGAAGGAGATATTGGTAACAATGACTTTGATGGAAGTCGCAAATCGCTGTAGAGTGTCACATGCATATACCCGAATTAGAGACTTCCTTGCAAACCCATTATCGGATCGAGGATAGTGCTACTCATTCTCAATTGCGGTCGAGATCTTATTGAGCATTTGTAGAACTGACATGTGACTAATAGCACTCTATCAATTTCAAGTTGAAGTTGTATTTTCAATTCCAATTTCAATTTCATGTTGTATTTTAATTCCAAATTTCAATTTCATGTTGTATTTTAATTCCCAATTTCAATTTCATGTTGTATTTTAATTTCAATTCCAATTTCATATTATATTTTCAATTCCAATTTCAGTTTCAAGTTATATTTTCAATTCCAATTGCAACATAATAAATAATGACTACAAATTAAAAATTAATAACCCAACATAATAAATATATTTAAAATTAAAGCATTTTTCATAACCTCTATCTTAGGGTTATTCCAATATGTTGCGAAAGTGGGTCTATGCGGTAGTATCGATTTCCATGATTTTCATCTCATTTTGCATTTGAATTTCTTACTTTTTATCTTTCTTGATTTCTATCACATTTTACGATGTTGCTCCAATGCTATCTCATATTGACATAAATTTTTATCACGTGTCGCTCAACTTTGTCGTTTACTTCCATTCTTTCATTCAGTGGTATGATCTAGTGATCTTCGACATCGGTTTGCTTCTCTTTGTTTTTAAGTTGTTTCTTGAGCCTTTCTGCCCAATGGCCTGTGGGGTTGGGGAGTGGGCTGAGGGTTGATGTTATCCCTAAATGTGGGTTGAATAGCGAGGATTCAACATGGAGTTGATTCGATAGGACTACAGTTGAATTGCGGTGGATTACCGATCCATTTCAGCTCCATTTCAGCATATTCAACAATGCTCGTATTGAAATGGTTTCTTTGTAAACATTTCTTTTGCTTCATCAACTTTGACAAACGTATGAAATTATTGATCGATAGTTCAAATATCAAATCATACTAGTGTCTAAATTAAAAGTTTATATCTTACATTATTTTGCCTCGGTGTGTCCCACTTTGTGAGTCTTTCAATTTGACTATAAGCGAAACAAATTTGCTGCATTTTGCATTTATATCAGTCCAACGACTTTTAATAGAAGATTGAGAACGCTCTTCTTGATTGCCTCCATGAAGTTCTAAGTATTGCAAGATTTTTTGCCATAATCACCATATTGTTCATTCGATAGTACATCTTTCTTTCGTATTAAGCCACGCGAGACAAAATTAATTTATCTTCTTCTACGAAGTTCTTTGTCGCTGCGATTTTCTCGATCTTGGAGGCGACTTTATTTTATCACGCACCATCTGTGTGGGAATTACTACGAATAAATATCATTATATAAATCGAATTGTCGTTCATAAGCAAATCGATTAAAACGATCATATTGCAAATCCATCTACAAAAATAAAAATAAAAATTATAATCAATTTAAGAATAAGGCAATTTATAAAGTATACAAATAAATCTATCAGTATAAAATTTATAATCCAATTTTAAAGAATGAGCAATTTATCAATTAAAAAACTATCAATTTATCAATTTTAAATTTAAAAATCAATTTGTCTTCCTAAAAAAGAATGAGCAATTTATCAATTAAAATTATAATCCAATTTAAAGAATAGGCAATTTATAAAAGTATACAAATGAATCTACCAATTATAAAATTTAAAATCAATTTAAAAGAATAGACAATTTATTAATTAAAATTATCAATTTATCAATTTAAATTTAAAAAATCAATTTAATAATTTAAAGAATAGGCAATTTATCAATTAAAAAAATTATAATCAATTTAAAAAATGAGCAATTTATAAAGTATACAAATCAATCTACCAATTATAAAATTTAAAATCAATTTAAAGAATGAGCAATTTATTAATTAAAAAATTATCAATTTATCAATTTAAATTTAAAAAATCAATTTGTCAATTTTAAAGAATGAGCAATTTATCAATTAAAAAATTATAATCCAATTTTAAAATAGGCAATTTATAAAATATACAAATCAATTTATCAATTATAAAACCTATAAAAATGAATTTAAAGAACAATAATTTATCAATTTTGATTTAAAAATCAAAATTTCAATTTTTAAAGAGCGGAGTTCAAGCGAGTCCATCTTCTTCCTCATTTTTCTTACTGCTTGCATTTTCTTCCTCTTGTCAAACAGTTACACTGCTTGAGGTTCGGCTTCCTGTTGCGCGTGGACCAGTTGATTCAGGGAAGTTGGGATTCAAGAAGCTAGGGTTTTCCAAAACACCAGAAGGCAAGGATTTAAGGTAAGTTCATTTTCCTTTGATTCTACGTAATTTATAGAATTAAAATGAAATATAGTAGTTGAATGGTTGTCCCAGCAGTAGCCATCAGCGAGCTATTTTACCATCCCCCTCACTTCTCTCCAAAAGTTGTCAAATATGGCGCATGACTCGGATGACATTTGCACCTACGATCACAATCTCCATTGGAGCACAAATTTTTATGGTTTAGGTGCCATTTTGATTATGGAGATGGCGCTCCTGATAGCCGACTCCGTTGGGTTGCTCTAAGAAAGAAAAGAAGAAATATTAGGAAAAATGATTTTAATTAATTAATAGAAAATTGAAAAAAAAAAATTAAATATAAATAAAATTATTAGAAATTTATAAATTCTTAAATTATTTAATTTTTATATTGATGAGTCAATCTATAAAAATATATTTGAAGTAGCAAATAAAAATAATACGTGGAGGGCTTCAGACTTTACTCTCTACTTCAATCACTTAGTTTTATTTTTGCTAACCTTGTTAGAGTGTCAATAAAAACTAATGAGTGTCAATAAAAACAGACTTGAAGGCCATCTATTATTGACTTGTTAGCCTACCTAACTATACAAGATATTCTACATGTGGTGAACAGTGAAAGAAAGGTTGGTCATAAATTTGGAGAGTTTATTTTTATTTTTCTTTCTTTTTTTTCTTCTACTTCCTCTCCTTATATTTTTTCTTACATTTTTTCTTAATATTTTCTAAGAACCAAACATAGCATAAGATAAAAAAAAAAGAAGCTTAGAAATAATTATGCTTTAAGACTAATCAAGGCAGATAATGGGTGTAAGATCCACATGTTTAGAATAATTAATGTTACGAGCATGAAATATGAAATATTAAACATAAAAATACTCTTGAAGGAAATTAGAAGGTCCATGCTTTTAATTCTTTGATTTTACATATCCTTTTTCTTTTTCTCTTATCTAGAGGTTTTGAATGGATCATAATGGACCGTTATGGGCCAATGTGTCAAATTGGTATGAGCTGCACAGAAAACATATTAGGCTGAGTCAACCCATACAAACTATATAGATGACCTGAAATGACCTATAAGTTTGTAGGTTGTTGTTGTGCTTCACCATGTAATATGGTTTCGTACCATGATAATAGCTAGCAATGTTTTAAAAATTGGATTTGAACGGTCGGTCAAACTATTGATCAATGGCTTTTTCGATCTGATTCAGCCCTTAAAACCATCTTTGAATTGAATTGCTTTTGGACCGTTCAAATCGACGATTTAATTGTCGAACTGGACAAATTGACCGATTTTTAATGGTCCAGAGCCCATGATCTACCATCAAAATACAAAGCCCAATTTCATGTTTATTTGTTCGATGTGGGACAACATATCAATTTGTAAAACAAAAATTACACTAAGTGGGAGCTCAAACCTTGGAATAAGGATTTAAGTGGCGCATGCTCTGCCATTGTACTATAGCCTCTCATGTTCATTTTAATAAATATACACCTATTTGAATACTATTCTTATTTTTCATATTATGTACAATAAAATTTATTGTCAATATATAATTCAATTTCAATATACTTAATTCAGGTTTTCAATTTTTTGATTGAGTAACTAATAAGTCTTCAAATTGAAAATTGGCAAAAATTTCATAGATTTAAAGATGATGGAAAACAAAATATTCTATCATGTATGTGAAGGTGGCCAAATAATGCAAAATTTAAATGGGTTAGTCGAATATAAGGGTGGTTGGATCATCACATTGATTATGAATGCGCACATTTCATATGCCGAATTTGTCTCAACAATTTATGGTAAAGTTTAATGTTTACCCAAATTCGGTGAAAATGCACACATGTAAATTTGATCCATCAATGTTGATATTATTATATGACGAGGAAGAATTGACGAAAATGTTTAGATTTAATAACATGTATTGTTGTGTGTACGTGTCTTTGAATACCGAATTACTAGCGTTTTGTGTAATCCTATTTTCAAGGTATATTAAATTTAATTAACAATTATCATGAATATGTGATAATATTTAATAAACCTTTATGTTGAGCAATGACTAAACTTTTCTCATGTTTTGTTAATAGTGAATCACGCTTATCGATATCGTGCCCATTGACCGACCCAGCGGTGGGACCCACCAGCCAGTTGGACCCGGACACAGGGGCCAGCGGACCGCTCATCCATTTATTTGTAAAGCTTGCATTTAAACTATACTTATTTTACGATGAGATGTTAATATGCATTTAAATCGTATTTATTTATATATGAAAATATGATCTCATTACTAATACACATTATATATATAAAAATATACATCAATCATGGTAGGAGCCCATCATTTTGCTAAATTGCCACATTTATACAAGACGACATTTCTTGCCCTTTTACAATCATTTACAAAATATTGTGGTTCATGTCTAAACGTAAGTCAAAATATACTCTTATGAATTCATACACACCTTTATTTTGCGATACAAAACAATTACATGATTTTTTTTTTTGAAATGAAATGTATGCTTGAGCCAGACATTACTTATACTCATACGATTCGAAAAGCGATGACTCAGGCTCTGCTGATCTTTGATCTTGCCTATTCACTCGATGCAACGCGTGATAAAGCATTGAAATTTAAAATATTTTTCATCTTAAGTAGTTATATGCATTTCTATTTTTCGTTCTGTGGGCAGAAATTCCAATTTCTTGGAAGAACCATCGTAATTTCGAGTCTAATTATTAATTTCGGTTAAAATCAAGTAATTTATTCTATAGATCTCGGACGATGAAAGCGCGGATTTCAGATTTAGATCTTCTCATGAGAAATCTAGCTAGCAAGTAAAATTTAGTCGGTCGGGCGGTCGAATTGACCACGTTTTTGAGACATCGCGTTTGGTCTTGAAGTAAAACGATTCGATGCCTTGAAAGTCACATATAACGTACTCATGTGCCATAAGTGGCATGAGTAGAAATGATGAAAATGGGCCGGGATAGTCTTAGAATGTAGCCCCAGGAAAAGAAGGGCGTAAGCGTCGTTTTCGAAATTTGATTAAATGAAGAAAAGTAAAAATAAGGAACAATTGTCTTCTCAACTTGAAAGGAAAACGTGAATTGAACCAGAAAGTGGTCCAGTAGCCATTTTTTTGAGATTTCCTTTAGAGAGAGAAACTTCTCTCTGAAATACGTCAAATAGTCGGAGTCTTTAGGACAAGAAGGAAGGCTGGCTGCGCGGAGAGGGCTTCGGCGTGGGTCTTAGATTTAGGGGTTTCTCCAGAGCTCAGAGGAGGTGAGGTTTCTCCTACTTGCGTTTTATTCAGTTTTAAGTCTTTCCTGAATGTTTGGTCGAAGAGTAGTTGGGGTAGGTACGTCGATCACAGCTTGTGGAGCCAAGATTATTGGAATTTTTTGGAATCCGATGGCCCGATCCATCCTTGGGCACGGCCAGTTTGGAGTGGATTAATTGAAAATTATAGAATAAATTATGCTTTGATGTGAAAGGGCCGGGAATGGCGTAGTTGCGAGTTCACTAAGTGAGCGGAGTGATTTGTGATTTTTGGGAATAATGCTTAGGGGTTTCCTGGCTAGAAATAGTGTTCTAAAAAATATATTTTTGTGAAAATATGTGTTTGGTCGAGTGATTTAAATTAAATTGCTCGTGTTTGATCATTAGCCCAAGTGAGCTAATTTTGATGTATAAAATGAGAATTTACATGACATGATTGTGTGAATTGATTGTTTTGTAAATATATGTATTTATATATTTACATGTAAAAATTATTTGTATTGGATTGGCATACGTGCATTAGTATGCCTTGGAACATCTGGAATTTCCATAAGGTGTGCATGAGATGTCTAGAAAATGGTTGGAGGTAGTAAAATATTAGTATCGGAGGGTAGTCAAAATGAAAAATATCAATCGTCGAATGGCTGGAGTGATATTCATCGGAAGATGATCCACGACAAATAATATATCAATCGTCGGGCGGCCAGTTGATATATATTCATCGGAGGGTTGTCAGCCCAACAAAACAATAATTACCATCTGAGGAGCAGGCGAGAGTGTGAAATCGATGAAAGGACTCGAGATTTGGAAGGTTGGTCGTAAACAGACGTTGAGTAGGATCGTCGTTCTTGAATGTGGTATTTATTTTGGAACATTGCCTTTGCATAGGTGGAAAGTGGCCCACTTAGGGCGATTCCACTGCGAGCATTAGCTACGCCCCGTCGAGGATATATTTTAAATTACGGGAGCGTGCAGGGACGGCTAGATCCACAGAGGCCAGGGATTAGAAGAAAGTAGGGTTGTGGCTTTGATGTATACATGTATTAGAACCTTTTTAAGTTGAATGTATGTATTGTATAGAGTAAAATATTTGAACTCTTAGAAGCCCATTGGATATAGTGGATTCATAGTTGGTATGTTTTTATGGATATTGTAGTATGGGCCCCGAGAAGTGGTTTTATCATGTTTGTATCATTGTAATTATGTTAATTTGCTTGGGACCGAGGGTTTCATGCAGTGATTTATTTAAGGTAGAGCTCCCGTACAAATGGGGCTACGCCCGATTTTTAGTAAACGTCGGGTAACGACATCCACTTCAACTATTCTGAGTTGTGGGTAGTCAAGCGGACCCCGGGATTGGGGGCGTCACGTTGTATCGAGCTTAGGTATCACGGCTGCCTGGGAGGCAGGGGGTTTGGGCTTAGGCCATAGTCTTTGAAGTATAAGAACATCACCACTAGGTGTGGTTCGATGTTGAGCGTATGTATGAGATTACCTAGGAAATCACGGGACAAAACTAGGACACTGCATGCATGTGTTGGTGTGTTTTGTGTGATTTGATGATTTATTGTGATCATGTATGAATGATGTTTATAGCATGGTTTGTGATATGTTATGATGTTTGGGTGCTTAGGTGATTAGCACTTATTATATTGGAAAACAAATCTTAGGAGTTTCTGATTGTGTAAAGTTGGAAATAAATAAATTGTAATCAATTTATTTGGTTTTATTGAATGACAAAATAGAATTTTTAATAAAAATTTTAAGGTGTTAGAACACTTTGAGGGTTCACAGTGAGTAAAGCGGAAAAGGAAAATAAATGAAATAAATTATAATAAATTTATTTAGGAAAATGAAATAAAATTTTAATAAATTTTATAGTTGAACTCATAAAAGTTTTGAGTTGTGTGGATGCAGTATTTAAGTTACTGCATGTAGAGGTAACAAGGAAATCTAGTGGAAGCAGAAAAATGATAAAGTGAAAATAAATTTCATAAATTTATTGATTTATGAGTGAAGAAAATAATTTTCTAGGTTTTTACAAGTTGTAAAATTGAAGAAAATGGAGTAAAATAAGTATTTTGAAAAAAATCAAAATCAAATCAAATCAAATTAAATGAATTTTAGAAAATAAATTTTCAAAAATGAAAATTTCGAAAATAAAATTTTTATTGAAAACAATATTTTAAATGCGAAAATTGATTGCCTTGCATTACATAAATGCAAAGGACAATGTGCTCTAGCGATTTATGTATGATTAGTGTCTCGAAGGATTGTGTTTATGCCTTAGAATCTTGTATTGAGATTTAATTTGCCATTGAGCTTGTATAGATGGCTGATCGGGACGAGGGCGTGGGGCGTCCACGGGAGTCTTTGAGTTAGGCACCACGGTGTTTGATGAATGGGCTTTGCGAGGCTGTAGGTATTACGTTTCATCGCCTGTTTGGTATAACGGTAGACATGAAGATCAGTAACCTCGAAGGTTTAGAGGCATATCATCCTCAGAGCATTCACGGGAGGAGATCCGATGGTGGTAGACCATTGGTTCATGCAGATCGAGAAGGTGTTAGAGGCTATGAAGATTACCTCTGACGCGACCCGGATTAGACTAGTTGCGTTCCAGCTAGAGGGTGAGGCCTAAGTATGATGGAACGGGCAAGAACCCCAGAGACCTGCAGGCGCGCATGACATGGGCAGAGCGCTCTTATCGCTCACGGGTAGCACTTCCAGATCATGGCGCCCAGGAGTTCCAGAGCCGCGTGAGTTTGACTCATAGTTGGATGGACCACGCGGGCCAGATCTCACGTGAGTTGCACTCGACTACCGACGACACGCCGCCACGTACACGCTACAAGCTGTGAGATTCTGAGAATGGACTCGTAGTTGTCCATTCAGTCAGATTGTGGTGAATCGCCACAGTAGATATGGATTCCATGGTTAGACGGCCTCGACCATGCAGCAGAGAGACGGAGATGCCTGAGCACCTGACGCGAGTGTTAGTGGTAAGAGGGGCGACTGGGCCTACTCTTTCTTCCGCCAGAAAGAGTGTAGAGCTTCTGGGGCCACGAGGGTTCCAGAATCGCGCCATCCCGGCCAGTGGACAGATGAGAGTCACGGCCAAAGTGATGATGGTGTTCTCACCATTGTCGCACTGACATTACGAGACAGGACGCCTGCAGACAGGATCCCAGGAGCTGGGGGACAAGACATGGCCTGGGCCAAGAGGGTGGTGGACAAAGATACAACACGCCCTCCACAAAGACTAAGAGACAAAGCCAGGAGCGCCTGGTCAGTGGAGCTACGCGGCACCCCACATTTCACAGCAGCCCGAGGAGGCTGTAGGGCGGGTAGAGGTGGGGCAGGACTAGCCCACAGTGTGGACGCCGGAGTTCGAAGCGCTGTCTACGCCCATTACACCGCAGCCGAGTTGGCCGATCACCGATTATACAGTGGTAATGCTTGCTATCTCGCCTACGGGCCAGGAGTGTTATTTGATTTCCGGTGCTTCGCATTCATTCATCACGTGATCGGGCCAGATCGTAGTCGGGCTTCTGGGAGGTCGTAGACCCAGAGGAGCTGCCAGACGTGAGTTCTCCCTGTGTGGACTGGGGCGCACTGGGGTGGATGATACGAGGTTGTGAGTCGAGGATCTCGGGATCACTCACAAAGTGGACTCCAGGATCATGGACATGTCGAGTTGATGTCATCCCCGGGATGGATTGGTCAGACTATAGGGTCGTTATCGGACAGAGCGCAAGAGAGTTACCGCTTATACGCAGGATTGCAGGGATTGCGGTATTTCAGTGGGGCATTTACATTTTGCCCTGCATTAACATACGAGTCTAGGTGTCGTGACAAGAAGGGTCGTCAAGCCTTACCCTAGAGGACTAGAGAGACCCCGCATTTAGATCTACCTCGAAAGAATATGCAAAGATGCTGGATGTTTTTTCGCATTTGTTACCCGACTACCTCCACATAGGATGTAGACTTCTGGATGAGTTACACCCTAGTACATCACCCATCTCTATGACTGAGATAGGATGGCACCGCTGAGTCAGAGGAACCCAGTCCGGCCTACAAGAGATATCGACAGGTTCATTAGACCGAGCACTTCACCATGGGGCGCCCTACTGGTTGCGAAAGAAGAAGGACAAGACCCTTCGACTTCATGCATCACTATGACAATAACCGGTTATTTATCAAGAATCGGCACCATTACCGAGGATTGATGATTTATTTGATCACTGAGAGGAGCGCGAGCTTACTCCCAAGATGTAACTTCGCGACCGGTTACCATCACCGAGAGTTAGGATACAGATATACCCAAGACGCTTAGGACGCCATGGGCACTTCGAGTTTACTTGATGCCCTTTAGATCGGTCACGCGCTCAGCGGCATTAATGGATCTCATACGCATAAAGATATTCCAACCCTATTTAGATCGGGCTTGTCGTGAGTTCTATATGATAAATTTCATCTTTCATCTGCACTGAGTGGTCACGAGTGTATCGTACTGAGATCTGCCTCGGCAGCTTTGTTGAGAGACCATCACCGTACGCCTCAAGTTTAGTAAGTGCGAGTTCCGCTTTCATCGAGGTGAGATTTCGAGACACGCAGTCGCATCACGAGCGTCACGACCAGTAAGTGCCTGTGCTGTGCTGATGAGTCAGCAGGCCGAAGTCGCCTCAAGATACGTAATTTCTAGGATTATACCGGGTATTACTGTGAGATTCATTAAGGATTTCAGAATAGCAAAGACTCCATGACTAGGTCGACCCGGCGAAGGTCAAGTTTGATGATGACCGATGCGGGGAGGCATTCCAGAGTTGAAGAGGAGACTTACTACCTCCCATCTCGATAGTCCCGACAGTGGGACAAGGGCACATGTTGTACTGTGGGATGCTCCCGAGGGCCGACGGGATGTGCGTTCCTCGATGCATCGAGGGTAGTAGCTATGGTTCTCGTCTGCAAAGAATCACGAGCGTAATTACTCCCACACACTCCACATAGAGTTAGCGTCGTAGTCTTCGCCTTGAAGACGGCGCCACTACCTATAATGACAAGGAGTTCGAGGTGTACTGCACTACAAAGTCCTAAGTATATTTTCACGCAGCGGGACCTCAATATGAGGTAACGCAGGTGGATGGAGTTCCTAGAGGATTATGACTTACTTTGCATTACCATCCCGGTAAGTGTAACCAGGCCGATGCACCAAAATCGAAGCCAGATGCCACTAGCAGCTTCTCAGAGCTGGCGATGCTCGAGATCAGGACAAGCCACATACAAAGATCGAGCGCACTTCGTGTGGCACGCTGGGGGAGCTTAGTGGCTACACCGCCTCCGTGAGCAGTGATTGGAGTCCCAGCGGGCGTGACGCAGAGATAGTGTCCATCAGTGGACCGAGTATAAATGTACGTGACGAGGGTCGACCGCTCACATGTGATGGTAGTCTTCGGAGCATAGGACTCGTAAAGGGTTCCCATTGACCTATTTTGAGAGAGGGAGACTCTCAGTGGAGTTTTACTACTCTCATTTGCTTCTGCGGCATCCAGTGGTACCTAAGATGTACTCGTGATCTTCGCCGCCAGCATTATCGATGTGGGATGAAGAGACACGATGAGACTTTGCTCGACGATGTCTCGGCGTCGCCAGGTTAAGACCGAGCACCGTGGCAAGAAGACTACTTCGCCGTACCCATTGAGGTGGCCGAGTGGAAGTGGGAGCACGCCACGCATGGACTTTGTGACCCACTTGCCACGCACGCAAAGACAAGCATGACGCGGTATGGTGATAGTGACCGCCTATGAAGTCGGCACATTTTCTAACCGTGCGGATGACCTTCGCCTTGGAGAGATTCTGCCGGTTGTACATTCGAGAGATAGTCCGGCTACATGGAGTACCAGTATCCATAGTGTCGGATAGGGATCCGAGGTTTATGGCACACTTTTGGAAGAGTTTCCAAAAGGCTATGGGCACATCTACCTGACTATGAGTATGTCGGCTCCACCCCATTGTATTTTTTTTTTTTGGTCAGCCAGAGGACTATACGTATTAGGAGGACATGCTACGAGCATGCGTCCCGAATCATATGGGCACTGGAGGAGACATTTGCCCTTAGTGGAATTCGCCACACAACAACAGCTTATCGTGCGAGTATACGATGGCACCGCATGAGGCACCGTATGGGAGGTCAGTGCAGTCACTACTGTGTTAGACCGAGGTGGGAGAGAGCTCCATCACTGGTCTTGATTTGATTAGAGACACCTCCGAGAAGGTGAGCTTGATTATGACAACGTTTCTCACTACCAGAGTCGCGCAGCCATGCGCATGTGCGACGCCCACCCTAGAGTTCAGGCCGATCACGCCTTCGCTGCGGATGCCCAAGAGGGGATCGTCGTTCTAAGTAGCCGCGGAAGCCATCGCCGAGGTTCATCGGGACCTTCTCGAGATACTCAAGAGGGTAGGCACCGCTAAGTGCATCGTTAGCGCACCGCCCCATCATGTCGTGTCCACGAGGTTTCACGCCTCCACAAGTTCAAAATATACCCGTGATCCGTTCATGTGGTGGATCGGGATGCATCGAGGTTGACACGATGGGACTCAGAGGGACCGTTGTGCATCGCTGATAAATGCGGATCGCCTTACACGCAAGACCGCAGGAGGCTAGTGAAGGTACTGCGGAGGCACTATGGAGTGAGGAGTACACGGGAGCGCGAGAGACATGGCGCCACCTATCCTTCTGCTTAGGATTTGGCAGCTGTTTAGGGCTGCTAGTATTTAAATGACTAGTGTACATGCATGGTAGAATGCACGTTGCATATGCATGTGAGTGATTGTAATTGTCCTGAATTTCGGGACGAAATTTCTTTTAAGGAGGGGAGAATGTAAGATTCGAGAAATTCCATTTTCTGGAAAAAGGGCAAAATCGTAATTTCGATTATAAAATTGTTAAATTCGGTTAAAAATCTGTAATTTATTCTCTAGATCTTAGATGAAGAAACGGATTTCACCGTTGGAATCGTCTCGTGAAATCTAGCCAGCACGTAAAATTTCGCCAAATTCCGAGACATCTAATTTACACGCCGAGGCATTGCGCTTCGCGTCAGAAACGATTCCTCGGCGCAACCGAAAGTCACATATAACACGTACTCATGTGCCATAAGTGGCATGAGTAGAGAAATGATGAAAATGGATGGCCGGGATAGTGCCGAATGTCAAAACTGGGAAAAGAAGGACATAAGCGTCATTTCGAAATTTGATTAAATGAAGAAAAGGCCAAAATAAGGAACAATGGTCGTCTTCTCCAACTTAAGAAAAGGAAAAACGTGAATTGAACCAGAAAGTGGTCCAAGAGCTTCATTTTTCGAGATTTCTTTAGAGAGAGAAACTTCTCTCTAAAATACGCGATCCGACCGCTTCAGCCTTCTAACAAGAAGGGAAGTCATTGACGCGAGAGGGCTTCTCGGGCTGGGGTACGATTTAGTGGAGCTTTCAACCCGAGAGATAGGGGTTTCCTACTTGGCGTTTGGCCCTCACAAGTACTTTACAAATGTTTGAGTTGAAAGAGGTCGTTAGGCCATTCGACGATCTCAAAATGATGGAACCCAATCAATGAAATTTTTGAATCCATTGAGTCCCATCACTGGGCACTAAGTAGCTGGTGATTAATTGTGAAAATTTGTGAAATAAATTATGCTTTGATGTGAAAGAGGCCGGGAATGGCCGTGAATTACGGGTTCACTAAGTGAACCGATGATTTTTTATTTTTCGGGAATAGTAACCGAGGGTTTCACTATATTCCAAATGTCAGTTCTCGTCTCGTTTCCTTATCCGTATGCCGACTCTATCCCTGCCGTAGGAATTAAGGTTGTCTAGGCATTGTAATACCGTGGGAACTACGGTGTCATCTCCATAGGAGTGGTCTAATTTTGTTGATCGCTGGGAGCTATTCTCCACAAAACGCAATTTCAAAGAGAATTAAGGTCAGATTGCTTGATCGAATGATTGGTTGATTTGAATATTTTAAAAATAGAAAGACAATTGCCGATCCTTAGGGTTTCATCACTTCGATCATGTAATTCTAATTCCTTTCTTTACAAACTCATCTAGGAGCCATTGATAAATGGTCTTCGATGGAATATTTATCTCAATGCTCTTTGAAAAGAAAGATGATCGAACGATGTTAGCCACTTGTTCCTAATTAATACGCATTAATTTAGCTTCAGATTTGTAATCAAGCACAAGGTAAAATGGTATCACTCGCTCACACGTTGTCAAGAGAATGCCCAACTAAGGTTTTAATAGTGTTTGCACAAGCAAATAACATCGCACACTCCAATATAGTTCAAAAGAGGTATCAGGAATTTCATACCTGATCGTGACAGTTTCCACCGTGGAATCCCGTGCCAGAAATTTAGGAACTCCATGAAACTTGTAATGACAATCATAATTGAAGAGAGTTTATTCATAAAAACAACACTTTGAGAAAATCGTAATTCAATTTCAAACCTAGGTATGAAAAATGAAATATGAAATACCTGAGATTAAAAACTAAATGTATGTTCGCCTAAAGATTACATGTGCATGAATCCGAAATCACCAAAGAATTGAAGCCCTAATCCGATCTATAAAACTTCAACCTGGGCACTATGGAGGAAAAACACTTCTTCTTCCAAACCTAACCCTAGTGATCAAAGCTGCCTTCCTTGTGTCCTATCGCTTTATACTCTTTCCAATGTCATCTCGTGCTCAAGGATGATTGACAAGTATGCCCCCTGTTAGATCACATTTCAAGCCAATTCCCATGACTTCATACATGTACGGCACACATTAATGGTGTACCAGACACTTTTGTTACTCGCTAATTTTCGGCTTGTGTAAAATGGTACACATTTAGGTGTACCGTACACTTTCATTCACTGCCACTTTTCGAATAAGGTATCGGGTATTACTGAAGGTGTACTCTAAGACACTTTGCTTACCGGTGCTTCTCTAGTATTGTTGGAGTTCCCGAAACTTCATCAATCGCTTGCCCACATCCTCCATGATTCATATTTGCTTTTACTTGACATAAATCTTTGTACACTTATGCATTAGACTCCGGAAGACTCGCATAAATCTAAAAACATAAAAGCAATTAAAGTACCTTATCCTCATGCCAAATGTGGGTAAAGTGTGACTTGTATGTACTAATTTCGGCTATCATTACTGCTCTCAATCGTATTCATCACACCCCCCAACCTGCATCTTGCTAGTCCCTAGCAAGATTTAGACTAGAACAACCCACTGGTTATGAATTCCAACAAGGCGTCAAGGCGCTTAAGCTTTGCAAGAGATCCTCAAATAGCAAATATGAAGAGTACTGTTTGTCCACTTAGTATGCAACCTAAAGATCACATCATTTAACCCAACCACAGTCTTAATCAATGAACATATCAACAAGCTAACACAAAATCAGCTGCTCAAATAAGGGACCATGGAATCGAAGAAAAGTAAGGCTGTCATGCAAACATGGAACTGAAATGATCGATATGATAGAAGCAACCATTTAACATAAACACATAACTACTGTGCACAAAGTCAAAAGAAACACGAACATAACTGGAATCAAAAAGGTCTTAAAGGTTTGTAACGACCATAGGCTGAACGAAAAAGGGTAAATGATCAAATGGGTAGCTTGCATAATACGGCCGAGGCCCACACCCAATCAAGCAACACCACCTTAGTCTAGCCTAAAACAACTAATGTGATCACATCCTCATCCTCCAAGAAAATGCATCCACCGACACAGCCATCCAATTCCTCCGACTCTCCCTCCGTGTCCGGGAAGTGGCATCCGCCTTACGTGTGCCTCCTTGGAAAATATGACTCCTGCCTCAAGAGACGCCTCACTGCCGTCGTCTCCCGTAATGCACGACCACCCCTTTATTCGCCGCTCCATCCTCTTCAATGGGGATGTGCTTAATGATGCTGGGTCTATGGATGAAGTAATCCCGAGGGAAGGCACTGAAGGCTGAGAAAGCTGAGGAGGCTGAGGCCTAGTAGATGCGGCCTCGACTTCGTCTCGGTCGATTTGCAGATAGCTCCAACCTAAAGTGCAAGACTCCCTCTTTCCTTAATTATCCCTCCTCATTCCAGCCTTCCACAATACTCACACAAGCGAAGGAAATGGAATATGTCTGCTTTCATGCGAGAATTGCGAAAAATCCTCATCACACACCTCATATGACTAATGATAATCGATGAGTTTCCGGTCATGACTTCATATAAAAACTGGATTCGTTTCCTACTGAGATTTTTCTTATCGCTTCTTAAAGCCCACCGGCCATGAATAATCTTATTCATCAAAGCATATTCCGGCTTGAGCTTCCCTGGTACAAATTCTTTTTTCATGAACCCATTCATGGGCACCGGTGAGTACACATAGCCTCGAACAATCGGGGCATCAAAGCGCTGATAGCCCCGGCTGGTATGGCTCTGGCCCTCAAGCATCAGCGATATATCAGAAGGAATGCGCTTTATCGACCGGGGGTGATCCGAAGTCGCTTACCCATCACTAAGTCTCTACGGTCTCGACCATTTTCCTTCGCATTGGTATAGAACTCCGAACTACAAGAGGTAAGTATCCCTGAACCTCAAGCACACGAAGTCCATATTTTCGCTCTTGAATAATTCTCCGGTTAGGTGAGAGAGAGTATGCAAAAATGTTCCAACTTCACGCCTCTCGCAGTTGAAATCCCTATTTGCACCGATCGCCCATTTTTCGTGCCTTGACTCAAAATCCTCAAAGAACATCGTTTATCTCGCCATCATCACGTCGACACTTCTCACTCTAAAAACTCTATCTCCGTCATTTCTGCTCCTTTTTCACCGGGCCGCGAGGCATCCGATTTTTCTTCACCCGCCCCGCCTCCATAGAGGAGCCAGGCGCTTTTCCTTTCCCGATGAAAACTTCGGATCGTGCCATAGAGACGGCGACATGGCAATAATGGCACGTATGCCCTATAGATACAAACCCGTAAACCTGCTCGTGCACTGGCCGGTCCCGCGCATCGATAACATTTTCCCGCCATAATCAAGCCACCCGAGATCCCGAACCACAAAGTGAAACACAACACTACCCAGAACCAACAAAACAAGTCCATGTATAACAATGAAGAGCCCAAAATGCTATCAAGAATTTGTAGGAGGTTTACCACGTTAGTATGGATGATCGTTAACAAAACCCGGGCCCCGGGAAGATGAAGAACTCCGCGGTAATTGTACAAACTCGAGTTGGATTGTGGAGAGGCAAAACAATTAGGGCTTATTTTGTAGAGAACGAGGGTTGTTTGAATACTAAGAGTCACAAAGTCAGTTTAAAACCTCATTCGGGCCTAAAATCGAATGGTACTAAGACACTTTAATGGTGTACCGCACACTTTGCTCACCGCCTAATTTCAGAGGGTGTACCCCAAGACAATCGTAATGGTGTACCTGACACTTTGCTCACCGCCCACTTTTTTGAGTATTAAATGATACTGAAGGTGTACCGCATAATTTGTTCCAATTTATTTTATTTTTTTCTTTCTTTTATTTTTTATTTTTATTATTTGAACAAAGCAGCCGATGTAGAATTTGTCCTTGCTTTCAACTCGCCTTCCATTCCTGCCTCATTGCGTGCTCAACTTTTCTTTTGTCTATATTCTACCCAAACCACCTGTATTCATAGAATTGGTCACTATAATTTCCTCTTTGATACTTTCTTTAATCTCTCCATGGGATCTACTACTATTCCTAATGGTCGTGGTTCCAGGGTTCGAACTAACTTGGCAACTTAAAGCTCAAAATGGGTGCAAGGGATAAGACAATACTTAGTTCGTAGTGTACATAGAAATAAATGGCCTCTAATCCTTTCCCACTATAAATAAATTCATGGTGACTATAATGCATATAGTTAACATGATATGCCAAATTGATGCACAGATTAGAGTACAAGCAAGCAAAACCAGGGTATGGTCAGAGGGTCTGTGATTTGTGTGAATGATAAGGGTAAAAATGCAAGAGTATAAAGCCCAAAAGAGGAATAAATAAAAAAAAATGAAAATTTGTGTATGCTAGTTGAAATGTACATGCATTGAGATGATGTGGAGTGCGTATGAAATCATGCAGGTATGTACATTGCAGGTCAAGCATTATACTCAAAAGAGCCATATTAAGAAATTTTGACCATACACTGAACATGTAACAAGCGCATAGTTAGATTCAACCAGTGTACACCTACCCCCACAACAAAAATGAGCATTACCCTCAATGCATAGACTAAGGGTACCCCCACAACAATTGGAAACATAGAAACCGAAGGTCTCAACCCCTTTCTTTATTTTTATTTTATGGAAAAGCAAATGAAGTAAAAATAAGAGAAATAGAAAGCAAAAATTGAAAATAAAACAAAATCAAAACTATATACAACAATTGGAGATTGAATTTACTTCGATAGTATCCCGGGTAGAGTGGATCTACCAAGTCCCGCACTCACCCCTTGCGGAAGATTAAAATGCTCGAGGAATGGCTTGAGGCGTTGACCATTAACTTTGAAAGACTTCCCAGTCTCTGGATTCACAATTTCCACGGCTCCGTATGGGTAAACTACCTTAACGATGAATGGGCCAGTCCAACGAGAGCGAAGTTTCCCTGGGAATAAGTGCAACCGAGAGTCAGATACCAGACCTTTTGGTTTGGTTCAATGTTTTCCGGCAATAGTTTTGTCATGAAAGACTTAGCCGCTTGTAAATTCTCGAGCTTTCATATGACTTTCTCCGCAGAACTCATCGCTCATTTAGCCGCAACAAGCGCCGCTTACCCGCTGAAGTTAAATCAGAATTAAACGCCGCGACAGCCCAATGTTTCCTCGGCGTTCTGTGCATTTCGACTGAGATGATAAGCCTTCCATAAACAAGCCTATAGGGAGACATACCAAGAATGGTTTTAAAGCGTACGCAGAGGGGCCCAAAGAGCGCCGGCAAGTCGAAGAGACCTCGCCTTGCGATTTGAGCAAACTCGCTTTTTTCCAAAATATGTTTTATCTCCCTATTAGCTATTTCAAACGGACTGGTCCGGTGGGTGGTATGTTGTGGAAACTTTAAGTGGGTGACTCCATATTTTTTAAATGTGATTTTAAAGATCGACATAAAGGAGTCCACCATCACTAATAATCGCGCGAGGTACTCCAAAACCAGCAAAAAATGTGTAAAAAATGTGTTCCTTTATAAATTTCAAACAACCTTGTGGTGTTGGTTCTCATCGAATAACCGACCCTTGAACTTTGATCAGAACAAACAGAATGTAAAAGATACTAAGAAGGGAAAAAGGCCCGTAAAGTCTATACCCAGCCCGGTAAAAAATTTGTATTAGAATTGGGTAGAGGCATCCCTTTGTTCCTTTTTAGCAATTAGCGCTAATTATTGTTGTGCCAGGAGTACAGGATTTTGCAAAATTAGCGAGAAGCAATCTTTAACCCGAGAAGGAAATGGCGGACGGAGTGAGCAGTTGAGTTCTCAATAATAATCAGATACAGGAAGATAATATCTTAATATGATAAATAAAGATGTGATCATTGACGATAATGGGTACTCATCATTCAGATGATCAGATTATATGATGATCAGATGATCAAGTAACATGTATGTGTCTCATATAAATTTCTTTTGTTGTGAAGTCCATTGTGTTGGAATTTGTTGACGCGTGACTAGATGATTTCACAATGTCGGCATACATGGGCATGAACAAGGCAAGATGCTCATCAGGAAGCCCACAATAATACTTTATGGGTATGCATGGAAATTTGATTCTGGAACTAATCAGAGATAAATGGTCGGCGACACATTTTATTACTTACATCTTCAATGGTCAAATTGAATTCTTGGCATAGGAGGATCTGATTAATCAGGGCTGTATCCTTAGAAGCGAGTACTTGACTGCATGATACGTGAAGATATAGTTCAGGAAGCCCAGTGTATGACCCCTAAATTTTTCTAGGGTAAAGGCATTGGAGTTAGAAACTCTTTTTCATTCAATTAGGTGTAGTTGGCAGGCAGAGTCTAGTGTCTTGCTGGCGTAATAAATTACAAAGCCTTTTTGTCTTCCCTTTGTCCTAACACAACCCCTATGGCATAATCACTAGTCACACACTTGAGTCTCGAATGGAAGGTCCCAGGTGGGAACCGCATGATGGGAGAGTGACAATATTGTGGGTTTAGTAAAGAAGCAATGTCACAATCTTGTGACCATGTGAGAGGACATCTTTTTGCAAGCGAGTACATAGGCGATAGCACTAAAATCTTTTATAAATCTTACGTAGAAACAGTGTGACCCGAGAATGACCTTATGTCTCTAACGCACTTAGGAGGTGGAGTAGGTTTGGAAATTAGCTGACTTTGGCGCTTATCAACTTCAATGCCATTTTTGATACTATGGCTAGATAAACCCTTGTGTTACAAATGAAGCCAACACTGTAATTTAACACAAGATTTTCTCTTAACACACCTTTCCAAAACCTTACGTAAATTCTCGAACAGATCTCAAATGAGTCACCAAGGCTAAATCATCATGAAGAATTTCAATATGATTTCTATCATGTACTAAGATTCCCATCATGCAGACTGAAAGGTTCGAGTGCATTGCATAATCAGGGCATTTTCCTAAAGGCAGCAAGGTACCGGAACAGTGAATGTAGTTTTTTCTTGATCTTCCAAAGCTATCTCAATTTGATTGTACCCTGAGTACCCATCAAGAAAATAATAGAATTCATGCCCTGCCACTCTCTCTAACATTTGATCAACAAACGGAAGAGGAAAGTGGTCTTTTCTAGTACCCGCTGTTAAGTTTCCTATAATCTATGCACCCTCCATCTAGTGACACAGTGGGAATGACTCATTGTTTTTCATTGGCGACCACCACGTGACTTCAGATTTCTTGAGAACTACATTGTTGGGCTGTTACTTACTATGCAATAGATGTCTTACCATACGAGTTTTAAAACTTCCTTCTTTACACTTCTTTCATTATTGGGTTCGATGCGTCTACGTAGTTTATAACATCCTCCTAAGTGAATCATGTGTGCGGATCAAGGGACTTATTCATAATACCCTACGCAGTGTCAGCCTAGAGTAATTCCATGGGTTTTCAATATCTCGAAGTTGATTTTTGTGGTTAATTCCTAAGGAGGCGAGATATGATTTGAAAAATCTCTTCATCCCCTAAGAGCATATTTGAAAGGGTGTGTGGGTAAAAGTTTTAGCTCGAGCTTAGGTGGCGGCGCGGCGCTTTCTCGAAGCGATGTCTTATCTACGTTTGGTGACCAATGGTCCAAATTTAGGTGCCCACCGTGCTTCAATACCTCGACATGTTCAATTATGAATTGCTGGCTTCCGGAGCTCCGATTAGTAGTCCACTTCCTCATCAACTTCGGTACGGAGTAAACATATTGGAAGGGTCATCATGTGGGACATTATCCGGTATTTGTAACACCACACAGAATGATATATTGACTTGTACGCATGCTTCTTCATCCCTTGTTGACAACATTGAAGATGTTGATTATGATCATGTTACCAAATGATAGTGTCATTAGGCCTCCCCTACAATGTATAATTGCATTAGCCGATTGCAGAAATGGTCTGCAAAAATTCTTGGGCTGAGTTCCTTGGTTTACCACAGTGATGGCAACAAAATCCACGAGGAAATAGAACTTGTCCATATTGCAATACATCTTCACCTATCCACAAGGAATTTTTTTACACTACGGTCGATAATTGGAGGGTGATATTGGTTGGCTCTCTCCTAACCACTAAAGTCACATATGCCGAATAAGGTAACAAATTAACACTTTAAGTCCACTAAAAGCGTGTCCCTTTGAATTCCCTATTTACTATAAAAATATTAGAACTACAGTCTTTGTATTTTGGAGAAGCGAGTTGTTTGAATTAATTGAAAGTGAGTGCGCATAGGTCATGAAGGCTCTTGTTGACTTTATTCCTTTTTCTGGCACGATCCTTTAAATTGCATATGATGGGATTTTCTTAATGTGGCATTCTAACAGGGAATATTAGGTTTCACTTTGGCGGGCCGTCATAAATTTTTCGACATGGTTATTCATTTTTCTTTGAGATGCTCGACATGAGGTATGGAAATTTGGAGGGATTTGGAGTAACCTTGTCTTCCTGGTTACCATCTGACAACATTTGTCGGGGGACATAAGGCCTGTCTACGATACCTCGTCACCTCCCAACCAATTCACTTTTTAGATTCTTTGTGATGGTTCTTTGGTTGGAATGGTTTTGTCGACTACCTTCCCTTGAGTAGTAACTTGACCTTACGATTGTGCAAAGTATCCTCACTTGGACTTGACACTCCCACACTATTTTGACCTTGTGGGTTTTGAATAGGCTGAGATGGGAGTTTCCCTTTTCTTCAGTGAATGTTACCTATAGGCGAGTTAACAGTTATCGGGATCTATCATTGACAGTTCGGTCTGTGTTTGTGGATTCTTTGGTTGTCTGCGAACACTGTGTAACGATATCCTCCAGACTTCTCTTATGTGGAGGTTGATATGGTTGTGGTGATGGAGTCGCGAAGCTGGGATAAACCTTGATTAGGGTGCGGGAAATCATGAGGGCCTTGATTCTGGGAAATGGTGGAATGGGATTTGTAAACCATGGTTTTGGTAATGAGGACAGCCTTGGATTTGTTTAGCAGGGTGTTGGCCTCCTTCATTTCTCGACTAAAGTGGGGTGCTTACCCCATCAGCCATAGCATATTGAGAGCTATGGAGAGTTGAAAGGTTTCCTTTACAGCGAGTGGGGAACTGGCTTGCTCTGTTGAATTGCTGCCTTTTAGCCGCGAGGAAGGTTTGGGCGCCCGTGGTTGTGCGTAGGATCATCGCGCATATAATGCGGCTCATCCACTCTGGGTCCGGTGGGTATGTCGGTGTTTGAGGCTGAATTTACCTGGTGCCTTTTCATCTCTGTGGCTCATTGTTTCGCTGTTAGTGGCAGTTTTCAACTAGGCTCATCATTTTCTCTTAAGTGATGGATTCCGCCCACTGATGTGCTATGCACTTTAGCGGTGTCTATGGAAGTGATCTCTGAGATTGAGCATTCTACGCACATGGTGTGAGGATTGGATTGCTTCCTAGCATATTTTCATAGAGTGCTTTGCACACATCATACGGATGTATTGTTTATTCAAGGATAATCATTGATGAAAATGCGCACATATTTGTCCCTATCGATCCATAGTGAGGACATTAGCATGGAGAGATCACTTATATCTTTTCCCATGCGACGAAAGCGGTTCACGGCTTTTTAGAAAAGTTACGGTGCTGCGCATGAGGAGCATTTAGTCGCGGGGAGGAAAAATTTGTTGAGGAACTCATTTTGCATATTTTCCCATGTGAAGATTGATTAAGATTTGCGGGGAATGAACTAATTTTGGCGCTTCTCACTTTAAAACAAAAGAAATGATAAGCAGTTATGTGGAGGGTGAGCAGTGAAATGCTGCGCGAAACATCTTCAAAATCTCGCTGAATAGATAGAGATTCTCGGATTTGAACCTTGATATCGGTAAAGACGGATCATTTCCGATTTCATCAGAAATTGATTGGCCTCTTGGAGCGAATCACACAGAAAAGGTGGTTGTGGTCCTTTTGAGGTTGTAGGATTTCGAGAAGGGTTCTTTCACATTAGGTAAAGGGGCGGGAGACCTCCTATCGTGATTTGTTGGGTGTGTTTCCTCCCCATTACGGGTGCTGCGGGGGTGCATTCTCAGTGTTGTGGGTTTCGGTGAGTCGCACCCATGGTTGGCATACAGGGAATCCTTTGAGTATGTTCATTATGAGAGTTGCTGATTCCCGAGTTGATCATTGAGGGTATGTGGTATCTTGAGACAGTGAAACCTATTTATGGATTCTCGAATTTCTAGGGGTACTGACTTCTTGCTAGACGGCGTTGCTCGTTAAGGCCCCAGTGTTGTGCACTACACTCCTCGAATCAAAGGGAGGCACCGCCCAGATTTCTCACTAAAGAAACACAAACAATAAAAAAAAATGGAGAAGCGTGCGGTTTGCGATGCAATTGCAAGATTACCTCTAACTACTCTTCAGGTCGTGTGTTGATGCACTCCCCGACAGCGGGGTGCCAAAATAACCGTTCTTATCGAGGCATCTTTGAATTCTATCCCCCAGCGTAGGAATTAAGTTGTCTAACCATTGTATCTTTTGGCAGAATCCACGGGTCATCTCCACAGGGAGTGGTCTAATTTTGTTGATCAGTGGGGCCCATTCTCAACGTGTGACTTTCAAGAAATTATGGGGGTTGTATTGTTTGATTGAATGATTGGTTGATTTGAATATTTTAAAATAGAAGAGCGATTGTTGGGATCCCTTGGTTTCACTCATGATCATACTTAATTCCCACCTCTTCTTTTACAAACTCATCTGAGCCATTGATAAATGGTCTTGATGGAGTATTTATCCTTGAATGCTCTTTTGAAAGAGAATGGTGAAACGATGTTACCACTTGTTTTGATTATCGGAACGCATAACATTTATGTCGAAGCGCAAAGGTTAATGAGTATTATCATTTGATTATACGTTGTCGAAGAGAATGCCCAACTAAGATTTTTTAATAGTGTTTGCACAAAGCGGTTAACGTCGGCGCGCTCTGATATAGTTGAAGTGTTGATTACCTTATTCGGATGAGTTTCCCGCGTGGAATCCGACGAGAGAAAGTATTCAGAACTCCATGAAGCATGATGACAATCATGAGTGAGAGTTTGTTATAAAAGCGACACTTTGAGAAAAATCGAGTCGATTTCAAAACTGGTGTGAAAATATGAAAATGCGGGGTAAACAGAATGTATGTTCTACTTTCTTGAAAGATTACATGTAAGATAAGTATCTGCAAAGAATTAAAGTCTCAATACGGATAATAAAACTTCTTCGAGACTATGGAGGGAAAAGCATTTGCTTCTCTACCATACGAGCCTAATACACAGTGATCAAGCTGCCTTCTCCTTGTGTCTGTGCTTTTATACTCTTTTTCAAATGCCATCTCGGTGTTGAGGATAGTTAATAGTATGCCTTGTGTTAGGATCACACATTTACATAATTCAGCACTTCTCTCATACATATATTAAAATTTTACATTAATATTAGTTGTATCACGTGCCCCTCTTTTGTTCCTTTCAGGTGTCTGGAAGTACCTTTGTCCACACCACTTTAAGACCAGGTGTACGGTACACATTGAAGGTGTCTTAGAGTACTTTATATAATTAACTTCTAGTATTCGTGGAGTTCTGAAACTTCATCAATCAGTTTGCCACTCCTCATGATTCATATATTTGTGGACTAAATCTTACAGTATATGCATTTAGACTGAAAAGACTTACCTAGATCTAAATTGTAAAAGCTTAATTAAAGTACCTATCCTCGTACCAGAAATGTGAGCGATGTGACTTGTATGTACTAATTTAATTCATCATTCTCTTTGTTGTGTATTATATGTTCTAAAAATATATTTTGTATATGTGGTGGTGAGTGATTTAAATTAAATTGCTCATCAGATCAATGCATGATGACTAATTTGATGTACTAAATGAGGCCCCTTGGCATGATTGCTGATTATTTGTTTTGAGTATATATGTTTCCATCTTGTAAATTATGACTTATGTGGGGATGGCGCCACATGCATTCCACCTTTGGTACATCTGGACCCGCAGGGAGTGATGCATGGGAATAGTCAAGAAAATGTGATTCAGGTGTCATCGTGTGTCGGGAGGTGTCACGATCGAAAATATCAATGGAGTGACCCGGTCGATATTCTGGAGGGTGATCCACAAACTCAAATATATATCTGTTTGTCATTCGGGCGACGATTTATATATTCATCGAGGTTGTCACAAACTAACAAAGCTAATAATTCTCTCTTAGAGCTAGGCGAGTGTGGGATCGGTGAGGACTGGGATCAGGGTTGATATGTAGACATTCAACGTCGGATCGTATTTGCTTGAATGTAATGTTTGTTTCCCAGGCAGTGCCTTTGCATAGGTGAGTGACCACTTGGGCAATTCCACTGCGAGCATTAAGCTCACCAGTGGGGGATATGTTTTTCTGAGTCGGGATGAGTGCGGGGACGTCGTCTGAGGCAGGATTAGAAGAAAGCGTAGGGTTGTGGCTTTGATGTATGCATGTAGAACTTTAGGTTTGTGTGTATTATATAAAAATGCATTGAACTAATATTAAGAACTATTAGATATAGTGGTTCTTAGTTGGTATGTTTTTATTGCGGATATTGTAGTATGGGCCAGGCGGGTTTTATCCTTTTCCACGCTTCTGCTTTTGGCTTTTCGTTGGCTGTGTTTTATATTTGTATGCATTATGTGAGTATATTAGTTTGCAGACCAGGTTTCATGCAGGTGTTGATTTATTTGGGTGGAATAGCATTACCGAAATGAGACTATGCCAGATTTTTACGGAAGTAGGCGTCGGGGTAGCTTAGGCATCCACTTGTATTCAGCGGGTTGTGGGTGAGTCGCGGACGACCGGGATTGCGTGCAATTTCCGATCAAACCATAATTATGCATCTTTTCAAAAACAATATTTTGACACATTTTCATTGGTCAATGCAATAAACAATATATATATATATATGCTAATTTTTCATTCAAAACTCAAATTATATATTTCACACATTTACTTATAAGTTTGCCCTTAAACAAATTTAACCATGACTTTCGGTGCGCCGGATATGATGCAGGCATGGTCTCGTTGAGACTCACGAGGTTGGTATCTGAGAAATGTTAATAGCGATGCGATCATGGGCGTGGTAGTTATTACAAATTTATTTTGTGTACATTACCAAGATCTTGTCGGGTTAGACTCACGGATCGATGCCACTATAAATCATTCGTGTGATCACGCTGACCCATATTGGTATACGATCATCCACGGCTGGAACATGACGATTAACATTATCTTAAAGGCATTAATACTCGATCATCAGTAAATTACAACCAGCCATACATATACGCAATAAACACATTTTAATACTTGTGTGGATTTCATGGCAATCCAGCACACGTCAATTTCCTAATCACTTAAAACAAATTTGTTTATGGTAAAAAAAAAACAAAAAACACATCTTGATTTTCCTTGTAAATCATTTCAGGTTTTCAGCAAATCAAATACAAAGTTGCAATAGAAAATATATGAGAAGGAACAACAAGGTTGTCGGCTCCTTGACTCTATCATGGAATCCCCGATCTTTCGGTTTCCTCGTTGCCAGCCTGTCGATCTGAAGCGGAAAAATATGGTCATGCACATGCTGGCAGTGTTTTTGGTTGGGGTTGTTTCTACCTAATACACCTTCACTTACGCAAAGCTTGCACGGGAGCATGAGCCATATTTTACCAAACTTCCTTCAAATCCGTTGTTCCTCTATAAATATATTTTTATTTAGAAATTGGAATCATCAGTCGAACACCAGAAGCACGAATATGTTCCCAACCGCGGGGACACTCTATTTTCAAAGCGAATCGAAATTTCCCAAGCGAGGCTTCACTTTGCATTGAATTTAAGGTCAAATGGGATCCCAACCACCACACTTTATTTGAAATTTACATGTTCTCTAGAAGTTTGGATTTTAGTGAATGGCTTTAATTTGGAGTAAACGAGAAACTGCTGCAGAAACATGGCACAAGCCAGCGTCTAGAACACCAAGCGCGCAAACGGAGCAATTTACGATGAGCTTCACTTGGTTTACGGGTCCATGGGGAGTTCAAATTTTGAATACACATTTTAAGAAAATTTGTTATCCTAGAAGTATGGATTTGCCAATTTGATAGCCTCAATTTTGGATGAGCCAAAAGCGCTCGACTTATGACTGCATACAGCGTCTGACCTGTATGCTTAAAATTGTACCAAAACGAACTAAATTTGCCAGAAAATAGAGCATTTGTGAATTTATGGCTCCAATGATGTCCAAATTTGAATAGACTTATTTCAGAGGAATTTGTTCTCTTGAAGTCTGGTTACCGAAATTTGAATAACTGATTTGGATGAGTAATATGAGAAACAAAAACATGGGTTTTGAAAATTCCGTGACTTCCCTAAAACAACTGACATTTTCCTTTATACAAAAATTTCTCAAAACCAATCCTAATCAAAGAAAAAAGGCTGCTTGAACTCTAACTCAAACATATATTTACAAAAGTAGGGTTTTATCAAACCCAAACACAATCAATGAGGGAGTTAAGAGGGTTCTTAACCTTGATCTTCTTGTTAGGGTTACAGTGCTTATGGGGGACCTGAATAAGATATCGTATAATCAATCAGATAGTAAAGATACCTTGATTTTATACGTGGTAGCAGGGTTTGCAGTAATACATTCAATAATCTTAGGGTTGGGAGGTAGAAGAATGCAATACAACCCGCTATTAGGATATGTGTTTCAATATAAGAAGATGTGCATCATAAGATCAACTACGCAGTGGCAATGCAAGGGATATAACTGGATATGGTTTTCTAAATATCCATCAGCAAGTGATTAAGGTGAGTGAAACCCCAGCGGAAAGGATATATATAAAGCAATGAAATACCCCTTAATTTATGACTTTAGTAAAGCATTTAGAGAATCTATAGTCTTAATTTGATAGTTCTAAATAATATTAAGGTAAATTGATTAAGTAGTTGACACCCAAACTCCTTATGGGACGACCTTGACTCATCACCATACTGCTAAAACTAGAAGCGTGCACGCCGAGCAGGTGGTTTATTACAATGGCACAGCGATTACCAGGACGTTAACTGGCATGTGTTGTATGCTCATGATTGGATCAGTAGTGGATCTTATAAACGTATAATCATGGAGTTAATTAAATTAACAAGTGGATAACATACATAAGAGTAGCAAAGTACATAGGAGACTTTCTATGAGACAATCGCCTGGATTATCTATGTTATGTGATGATAGTCTCATCTAGCAATGTAGTATCCTTAGACTTGAAGTGTAGGATATCTTAGATGTTTGAAAACTGTGCTTACTTCATTCCTTGTTGCCTCTCAGAGGTTGCTCATTGGGTGATGATCGAGTACAATTTAGGAAGACAGATGCAGTGGCCGCGAAAGTTCCTGCCCGATGAGGTGCCCCGTGGCTCTTTGCCGAGATCATTACTGTGAATCTCTAGTAAAGTCAAATCTCATGAAGGTTCACTGGGTGACATGATTGTTGATGAGTGAGTCTCACGAGGATAGAACTAATATCGCTTGGGCTGAATCTTGACATGAGTCGGTTTGGAAGGGGTTGTGTGAGACAGTGACTCTAGGTCGAGGGTGTGATGTGTTGATGAGTCTCTCTGCGACTTACTTGGATTCAATAGTTGAATCAAGTGGCCAACATAGCAGGGAGCCTAATGGGTCACTTGCCCCAGAAAGGGTGTGGGGTTAATAACAAAGAAAAAGAAGAAAGCAATTTGGATGTGATTTAAATATGAGGAGATTATTATGTGGAAAAGGAATGTCACGGGATTACGCCGGAATCCACGAGATCAGCACTCACTTGCAAAAGATAAAAGGGCAGGCTTATTCATAGGCTTAAGACCTATGAGGGTGCATACCCATGGACAGAATGCTTTGCAGCTATCGCTCCTGATCTGCCGAGGAGGGATTTTTGGATATTTCAAGGACAAGTGTTCTCCTATCTCAAGAAGCATCGACGACCCTAACTAATATCCTGCCAGCCCATTCTCTTAAGAAAGAGTGTTCTTGAGTGAGAGAGAGTGTTCTTGAGAAGAACAACCCACTCTTGAAGAGATTTGAGAATCCAGTCTTCTGGCCACGGCTTCCCTCTTTGGATTTTGTTCTTGGCTAGTCTGGACCTTGTCAGATCGTGTCCTTAGGTTATCCTTTCTACTCTTCATGTGGATGCGGTAGAGCGGAGCCACAGGACGGTTTTATGATCATTTCTTTGTAGCCTTTCGGATTGATTTTACTGATGTGAGGTATATATCTTTTACCCTTTTGGTTTGAATGAAATTTGATGTCACCGAGGATCATGGAGGTTTTCATGAAAAGTTTGCATATCTTTATTTGCTTTGGCATGAATGCCTCCGCCTGCAGGCTTGATAGTGGTAATGAAGCTAGGTTTGTGTGCATAAGTAGTTCTTTGATTATTCAGGGACTTTTTGGATACCACTTTACGCGATTAAAGTTTTAAAGCCAAGTTTTAAGTTAAAGGTTTCTCATCAATGTTTTTCTTCATGTAATGGTCGCTGAGATGATCGAATGGTGTGCCAGAAGGAAAATGGTTTAGATGGTCACTTCAAGATGGTGTACATATTTTTTGAAGATGCCGCCGATGAACTCAGCTCACGTCGTGGCGGCGGCGAGCTGGTGGCATCACGATGTGTGGCTTGAACCTGAGCCCGTCACGATGTGGTGCCCGGAAGAGCCTGGCAATCACGTTGCGGCGTGGGATCTCCACATCGCCAGGCTGAGACTGTGATGTTTTTAAGATCAATTCTCTTGCCATCTCTTGTATTGTGAGCACTTTCATCTTAAGTGACTTGGGTGAAACTATGCAAAGCTAAGATTGAGTTGTTGACCTTAAATTTCTAGAATCATGGACTTTGACTTAATTTTATTAAACTTTAAAAACATATTGGAATTTCCTTGAAGGTGGGTAAGCATATGAGTCCTTGATTCAAGTGTTAGTCAATTTGAGTTCAAATGTTAAACAAAGTTTGTTTAGGATTCAAGTGTTGAAACCATTAATTGTGCAAGGAATCTATGAGGATACCGTCTACTTTCAATAAAATGCTGCATTGAAGAATGCATGTTTAAGGGTGTATGTTGGCATGATGGATGATTATGGACAATGCCCAATGGTGATTGAGCATATTGCATGGTTACTTCTTTTTGGAAAATAGGGCCTGTGTGTCTCTACCTCTCTCTAAATTCTCGTGTGTTTACCTCTTCTCTGTTGAATCCCTCTCAAATGTAAAGCAGCCGAGTTCTTCTATTGAATGTCTCCAATTATGTGTTAGATTAGAGCTCACAAGTTTGGTGGAGTGCGAAGGGAGAAAGAAGATGAAGTGAGTGAGAAGAAGACCTTGAGTTTGTAAATTTGATTTATTTTCATGGGTTAATCGGCATTTCACTGAGTTTGACTGATTAATTCCTTTATGCCTCGAGGAATTGATTTTAGTAATAATCCATAATCATACCGTGGTTAAAGTATGAGACTAATTTATATTTTGAGAAAAATGGACTATATATAAAACATGTTAATGCGAGAATAAGACCAATTTGGGTAAACCTCAGGCCCAAAATAATGAGGCTAACGTCTTCCATTAATATGTAGTATGGCCAGGATTCTTATTTGCAGGAGGTTGTGGTTGGGTGAAACCTAAGCCTCCTCTGCAAGGATATGTTCTATCCATGGGCTTAAGATTTTTAATTAGTGGGATGACTTAACTAGACTCATTAGCTTGTTGGGTGGCACAAGGTTAATGTTGGATAAAAGATTGCAATTGAATTAGATGTGCATGAGGTTACACACATCAAAGTTGATAACTTCCGATGATGAGTGCATAAATCAACATTTGATAATGACTTGTAAGCAGGGTAAATTTAAATTTTAAGGAGCAGAAAAGCGGTGTTAAATTGACGATACATGTTACAAACTCGAAAATTTTCTAGATCTTAGGTGACAAAATAGACCTCACCATTGAATTCCTCTTGTGAAATTTTGATTACGGACGAAATTTAGATGAATTCAGACGGTCCAGTTTTCATGAATTTTTGGCGTCGGGTATCTGGTTGACCCAAGAGTTACAGAAAAATATCAAAGTAAATAAATTAAGTGAATTTATACGGTTTAAAATAAATTAAACTTGAATCGGGATGGAAATGATCTAAATTATTTCGAGCGATGGTTTGAATAAGTCGAGAACAGGCGTGGTGCGACATGGGCCCCGAGCATCCTTAAAGTGACAATTGGGGCTAAAGAGAGGGGGTTGTTTTGGAAAACACCTCATTAGATTTAAGTTATATGGGAGGAGAGAGAAGAGGGAGCTTCCTAAGCTTCTATCTTTGATGATCTCAGGAGTTCCACTACGGTTGGAAATCATCGAGACAAGAGTGAAAGTTCATCTACTTTGACGAGGGCTCTTGTGTGATGAGTAAAAAACTCATTAAATTTTTAGTCCATTTTTCTGATTATTCTTACAAGGAATAATTGCTATTTTCTTAGAAATATATTTGAGAGAGAGAAGTGATGTTTTTGTTTGTTACCAAATTTATATTTCTTGCGATTTAAGCGAGAAATGAAAATTCAACAAAATCGGAATTGAAAATGGTCGAAGGCCTAAGTGGGGTACAATGATAAGAAGTCGGAGTCGCTAGAGAAGTCATACTATCTTGAATGAAAGTGTCGCGACAAAAAGAAGAGATTCTTAGAGCGAAAGAAAGAAGGGAAACGAAGGAAAGGATTTCATGTGGCGACACTATTATGAGGTCGTGACATCGAAGGAGGAACAAGTGCGGTTTGCTTGATTTTTAAAAGTGCATGAAGCAGTGATTGGAAGTAACGCATCAGTTTGGAAGTCTGCTAAAAGTCACTTAAAGCTATGCAAAATTTTCTGAAGGCACTTAAATTTCTTTGACGCGTTTGAAATTTTTGATCGCGTTTCCTAATTCTTCTTATTGACTTCTCGTTTTCCACGCCGCTTTTTCTCATCGGACCAACGCCCGGCGATGCCGGGTTCGATGGAAAGCGAAGTCCTAAACTCTGTTTATACGAATAAGTGTCATTGGAGGTCATCATGCGGTTAAAAATAATTGAAAAGTTGACTAATTGGCACAAAATTTATAGTTTCCTCTTTGAAACTGAGTTTTGATTATTTTCATCTCAGATATGTCCCATGTGTGCCTAACAACCTTCAAATTATGTTGCTTTCCTTCATGTGCTCAAAATATTGCTAATTGCACCTACTTACTTGCAAAATCTCATAAACTCAAGATTTTCATTAATTACGTGCTTAGGAACCAATAACAAGTTAAATTAGAGGTTTTATAATATTAACTAAAAAGAATGAGAAACTAATATATATATATATATATATATATATATACACCTATACTCTATATATATATATATATATATATATATATATATATATATATATATATATCTGCTCTCATATATTTTATGTGTGAGTGTAATGAAAACACATCGTTTAGGCACCACTCATCACTAGAAATACCCGAACATTGTTCTAGGGTTGTGATTCTAATCTTTTAGCACTAGTTCGTTTAATATATTGAGCATTCTATTTTATTCTTAATGCCTGTAGCAATTGACTCAAATCCTTCAAATTAAGATTGAAAGTAGATAGGAGAATGAGATCGGGAATAGAATGCCAAGGATGACCATAGGACAGTGATACCTATGACTCCGTGGTCTAGAGATTAGCTGCTGCAGCTACTCTCTATAAACTTAGGGTTTTGAGGCAAAGATGTGACTAACTAGTCTTATGAGCATTAGGGTGTTATTATTGTTGATAAGCGAGAGAGATTAAGCTATAATAGGTTTAATCGTTCAATATATGAATTTGTTGTTTAGGATTATGTCATGCTGCCTTAGTCATTGAGGAATGAGTAAACTAAAAAACAGATTCATCCATAATTTGAAATAATTTCAAAATTTGGTTAAGCAATTCCAAATCACTTTCTTTTTGCCATCCAAACAATTCTAGGATTAAATCAGATTAGTTAGAACCAAATCTTTCTCTCGTTTGGGAAGAAATCTTAGATATTGATTATTTTCAAGATATCTCTGATGATTTTTTGGAACTCTATTTGACATGTTTTTTTATAATTAAAATATGTGTTTAGAAAGATAAGTGGAGCCTTTGAGGGAACTCCTTAGTGAAGAAGAAACCATGTTTCTGGCGTGTTTTTGCATAGCAAAATATGAGAGAAAAGTCTTTAATGGCAATCTTGATATTTGTATGTGCCAAGGGTTTTTTTCCTAAGAAGAGTGCATCGCTTTCGGGATAAAGTTTGAAAAGATAAGTGGTCTCCTTCAAACGCTAGATTGTAAAGATATTAAGTGAGCCTTTTAAGTGTATAAACTTGAGATCGCGTTTGGAATTGGTTAATTGTTACTGGATTGTTCAATATCTAGGCATAGCCTCGCAGAATAGGTGTGCCGGTCTAATTAACTAAATTGGGTTAACAATTTTATTATATTTCTTTTATTTTGCTTGTATTTATATTTGTGGACATGATCGATTCCATAATTTTAGAGTTGAAAACTTAATTTCCTTTTTGGTGTCACCGAAAGGTTTTACGTCATTGGTTTGTGACGCGTGTGAAACCAAACCTAACATGAAGCTTAACTGATAGGAGATTGGGGCCAACGTGATGAAGGGTAAATTTTAAAAAAACTTGTTTATTAAAAAACAATGGTGATAAGAAAATATTTCTTTTTATGTTCAGATTTAATATATAAAAAATATAAAAGTTTAAATACAATTACAATAAATTAAAAATTTTCTTCTCTGAACTCCAAATTGGAGGCAAAAAATAAAGTACTTTAATTTTAAATATTTAGACAAGAAAGCAAACATGGCCCACGCAAAAAGGACATCTTAATCATGTCCTGGTTGCCTCCCTCGCATTTTGACCTTTTCCTGCTCTATGTGAAAATTGCTTGAGTTAACACAGAATAGCTTTCACCGTTCATGTTTGCCTTTTTCAAATTTTTAGGAAGTTATTACTAAATTTTTTTTAAAATAATTATGAATAAAAAAGTAAAAATAATTAACTTTTTATATTCAAAAGCATCATATTTACTTAAAATAAAAAATAATTTACGTTGTTCTTGTAAAAAAAGTTAACGATATTTGCTACTTAGAGATGATGACGGAAGGTTTAGGATAGAGCAGGCTTTACGTCACTGTTTGTGATTTATTTTTTTATTATTTAATCTTGTCACGTGTTTTAAAAAATTAAAGAAGGAACAAAATGGAGACGGTTATTAGGTGATATGATGCCAAATCGTCTTGTTTATATTTGATTTTTGTTTTTATTTTTTATATTTGATTTTTAATTTTTATTATATTAAAATTAATATATTTTATAAAAAATAAAAATATTATGAGTTATTTATAAATTATTTATTAAAAAAACATTCTAATTATTATTATTATGTATATTAAAGTATAAAATAAAATAATAAAAAAATATTTTTAAAATATAATCGGGAATAATAATACCCGAATTCATTTCGGATTTGAGAAAATAATCACGAACCTATTAAAAACCGGGTTACAATTAAACCAAACTCATTTCATTAAGAATTGGGTGGGCGGAAACTAGAAATAATGCTAAGATTGTAAATTATTCTTTGGGTGATTCTTTGTGTTAAAATAAGCAACTGCTTATCGAATTAACAATATTTAATCTTTATTAAATAATATTCGAGTATTAAAGCTGAAATAGGGTATATTATAAAAAAAACAAAAGCGAACTCAATGTTTTGGATTCTTCTAATTCATTTCTTGACCTCTTCAGCAATGCTTTTAAAACTAGATCCGACGACACTAAGGAGGAAAAGGTATTTATCTCAAAAAAAAAAAAAAAAAAAAAAAAAAAAAAAAAAAAAAACAAGAAGTGGAAAAGTTATTAGTTTATTGATGACTGGTCAAACTGACGGTCTCAACAGGATTCATGGCATTGAAATATATAGAAATTTTATTTTATTATAATTAAAAATAATTTTAAAATATGTGTATAATTAAAATTTTAAACAAATTTTTTTATAGCTAAACTCTTTTAGTTATATTATAATAAATCATTTTTATGGACTTGAATATGAAACTCTTTCCTTTCTTACATTCTTACATATTTAAACCTGTTTTATCAATTCAACTAGGAATGATGGACATAAATTTTTTTATATTTTTATATATGAAATTAAATGTGATAAAAATAAATATAAATGTGTTATTTTAGTAAATAGAATAGATATTATTTAAGGAAGAAATAAAAGTATGACAATTACAGTAATCTATAGTAAAAAACTCTACTCCCTCTCCTCCCTATGTTTGATCTAGGGCTTTAAACCAATTAAAATTTATACTTATTGGTAGTATAATATTTAATTTATTTATACACATATTTTTATTTAAAAATTTAAAAATATTACAGTATTAAATATAATTTAAATTTAAAATTTTTAGAGAAGCAAGCAAAGATGGCCCAGGAAAAGGAGTCAAAGGACCTCTGACTCTGAAACATTTTCCTGCCTGGCTGCGAGAATCGCTTGGTGAACACTCAAGTGTCTGATTCCTTTCTTCCCCTCTCCGTTTTCCACTTGATTCAAACAACTAAATCCTTCCCCAGCTCTGCTCTTTCAATACCTCAAGCCTGTCACAGCAGATTCAATCAGACACCGATCTTTCTTTCGTGTATTTTCCTTGTCCTTCCCATTCTCCTTCTCCTCCTGCTGTTCTTCACCTTTTCCTTATCTGTTTTTACTCATTTCTCATGTACTTGTAGAAAAAGAAAAAGTTGGAAATGGTTGAAATTGTTATGTCCGTTGTAGGAGAAGTGGCAGCAAAAGTTACAGGGTGCCTGCTTGATCCAATTACTCGTCAATTCGGTTACCTGTTTAACTACCGTCGCAACATTATGGATCTCAACCAACAAATCCACTCTCTCGATCGTGCCAGAGAGAGGCTACAGATAGATGTGGACGCGGCTAACAGGCAAGGGGATGAAATCTATCCTGATGTTCAGGAGTGGCTGACGTATGCGGAAGGGATCATCCAAAACAGAGATGATTTCAACGAAGATGAAAAGAAAGCAAGCAAGAGCTGCTTCTATTTCGAATCCCGCTACCGTCTAAGCAAGCGGGCAAAGAAGCAGGCTGAGGAGATTGTTGTTAAAACCAGAGAGTTAGCTGATGGCTTTGGCGGCAGGGTATCTTATCGCCCTCCTCCTCCTACATTGATCAACTCTGCATCTTTCAGAGATTATGAGGCTTTCGAGTCAACAGAGTCTACTTTTAAACAAATTATGGAGGCCTTGAGAAACGAAGATACGCGCGTGATTGGTGTATGGGGAATGGGCGGGGTGGGCAAAACCACTCTCGTGAAACAAGTAGCCAAACAAGCGGATGAAGACAAGCTCTTTAACAAGGTGGTGATGGCGTTACACATATCCCAAACTCCCAAAATCTTCGAGATTCAAGGGAAAATTGCAGGAATGCTGGGTTTGACGTTTGGGAAGGACGAGGATAGAGCAGTTCGCCTGAGGCAAAGTTTGAAGAAGCAGGAGAAGGTCCTGGTCATTTTAGATGATCTCTGGGAGAAACTTGGGTTTGGAGAAATTGGAATTCCTTATGGAGATGATCACAAGGGGTGTAAACTGCTGCTGACTTCCAGAGAGCGTCGGGTGTTAGATACCGATCTGTGTGCTCAAAAGGTGTTTTATCTTCGACATTTAAATTTAGAGGAATCCTGGAGTTTATTCAAGAGGACAACTGGTGATTGTGTGGAGTCGCCAGACTTGCAACCCATAGCAATTAATGTTGTTAAAGAATGCGATGGCCTACCAGTTGCAATTGTCACCATTGCAAATGCATTAAAAAAAGAGAGTCCCCCTGTGTGGGAGAATGCCCTGGAAGAACTGAGGAGATCTACACCGACAAACATCAGAGGAGTAAGCAAAAATGTCTACTCATGTCTGGAGCTGAGCTACAAGCATTTAGAAGGTGATGAAGTAAAGTCATTGTTTTTACTTTGTAGTTTACTGGGGGTTGGAGATATTTCCATGGATCGCTTGCTACAATATGCTATGGGTTTGAATTTGTTCAAAGGATTGTATTCATGGGAGAAAGCAGCAAAAAAACTAATCACACTGGTGGAAAAACTTAAAGTCTCAAAAACATTTGTAGACAATCATGAAGACAGAACAGTGATATATGGGAGCTTAAGATGGCACGCTGTCATTAGAATGCATGATGTTGTTCGAGATGTTGCCAGATCAATTGCATCCATAGATCCTCATCGATTTGTGGCGAGAGAAGCTGTTGGATCAGAAGAAGCTGCGGAATTAGGAGAATGGCAGAGGAGGGATGAGTGCAGAAATTGCAGTCGCATGTCTTTGATGTGCAGAAATATGGATGAGCTTGCACAAGGATTGGTATGTCCTCAACTTGAATTTTTTTTATTGAATTCAAGTAATGATGATTACTATGCATACTTGAAAATTCCAGATGACTTTTTCCAAGCCACCGAACAACTGAGAGTTTTAGATATGTGGGAAGTGTCTTTTGCACCATCTCTCTCATCATTCAGTTTTCTTTTGAATCTGCAAACCTTGTGTCTAGATAACTGCCAGCTCCAAGACATAGCAGCAATTGGAGAGCTGAAGAGACTGCAAGTTCTTAGTTTGGCGTGGTCCAACATCAAACAGTTGCAGGAAGAAATGATGGAATTGAGTGATCTAAGGCCCTGTTTAGTAGGTAGAAAATTTTATGTTTACTGTCGAAGCTTTTTGAAAATAAAAGCAGCGTTTGAATTACGAGGGGCAGGCAACGAAGAATTCACTATTTTCCAATATTTTATATGAATCAGAAAGCAGTGCACTTGTTTTCCTTGTTTAATTAAATTCAACCAAATTGACCAAATGGGGTTGAAAATGAAAGCATTATTTTTAATTAAATTCAATCTCTGAAAGCGTATTTTCTGAAAATGGCCCAAAGATTAGAATACATTGAAAATTTTCATATTATGAATTTTGGATAGAGTTGAAAATTTTCGTGAACTAAACGGGGCCTAAGGGTGTTGGATTTGCGGAATTGCTACCATCTCAAACTAATTCCAGGAAATGTTATATCAAGTCTATCACGATTAGAGTGTTTGAGCATGAAAGGAAGTTCTAAGGTATTACAGATAGGGCGGAAAGATTCAACACTGGGAAAGTAAGCTGCTTTGCATTTCAAGGTGAAATACCTGTCGAGTTGAGACTTTGGAAGTACATTAGTATCAGATTACGGTTGCTTCAAAAGATGGTGCGACTCTTTGACAACTTCTGATATGAGATCTTCAAATAAATGGGTAATCACCCATTCGATTATAGGATAAACCTCAGAGGACCAAATATTGATGGGTTTTAAGTCTTTGCATGGTGAACCATTGTGAAGATCAGATTATTAGTTGAAGGATTGAAGATATAAACCGATTGGTTTATCAGTTGACGGATGGTTCGATGAATAAATATCTCAATCTGGGATCTCATAGCATTCAACCATCTTGGTTCATACCCGATTGGTTCCTGAACATTGTTCGTTTGTTAGAGGAACAGGGTTTGTTATCAGTCAGCGAACTAATGTGTGGAATAATCCTATGAGTCTTGTCAGCTTTAAATTCTGAACAGATTATTGTGAGAGCAAATAATATTTTCCTCTATTTTGTAATCAGAGGAATATAACCTCTTGCGATCTTGTGCTGATTTATTTTAATTATCATATTTACTCAGACTGGGCGACAAGATCGATCACGTACCGTCCATAGGTATCTTAGTAACCGACACAACGTTTATTGCGCAATGATAAACTGTTGTCAAAATTTCATACAGCTGTCGTTCCTCAAATTATTCAATTCTTTCTGAATATTAGTTTTTCTTTCATTCAGAAGTAATGTGACCAAGAAAACCAGTGTATAATTCAGTGAAAGTGTGAATATTCTTCAACACTGTGCATCTTTCTTATTAAATTGTGGGTTAGCATTCTATGGGATGTAGATATTAGACTAGATAATGTGGGCATTCTGACTGTAACTTCCATAAGACTCTTTATTAATGACCATGTGATTCTTTAATAAATTATTAGAAGTTATTCCCTTCTGTAGTGACCTTTTGCACAACGGATACTGCATATCTTAATGTGAAAAACTAGGATGTTATTTGCAAATGAGATGAGATGAAGATGACAACACCTTTTATTCTTATTTCTATTAACATCTCTAGGCTCATTGTGTTACATAACAAATATTTTGTCAAAGATGGCAAGAAGCTTTTGATCTAGAGTGTCTTGGTGTGTAAAAGTACCGGAGATACTAACTAAGACATAAACTCGGAAGGTGAACTCATACCAAAAATTCAACAAATCATTTTCTTGATAAGAAAAGGTACAAAATCTCTTGACCTATTTAAATTCACCTTTACACTAGTCCCCTTATGACTTCTGCTATTTAGAAATATTCCAAAGAATACCCCTCCTCCTCTTTTTCATCTATATTTTTGTTTGATTCAAAATTTTGTTTTTCTTAAATTTATCTGAAATCTAAAAAAAATTATATATATATATATATATATACACAAAAAAAAAAAAAAATCATCTTAGAAAAACTATAAAGTAAACTATTTCCTTTTTCATTTTTTGTTTTATAGTCACGTATTAATTCCTTCCCACTATTATATTGTCTTATTAAATAGTGAAAATAATACAGAATTAAGTAAAAAAATTTACAAACTTAGTGGTAAGATTTGGATATTACAATTGCTTTTTAAAAAAGTCCTTTTCTTGCCACTTTTTGTATGAGCATTGTTGCTAATTATAAAATTATTATAAGTTGTTTTAAAAATGAAGGTAATAGATGAATCAACAAATGGCAATTATTTTTATAAAATAAATGTACTAACATAACTAAAGAAATGTGACAGGCTTTATGCATATATGAATAAGAATAAGAGAAGTGTGAAAACAATGAAAATATCAGGATTAAGGTTGTTGAAATAAAAAAACTAAAGGTTAAAAAAGTTGGAGAGAGAAAAACCATTAACTGGGTTTGCAGTACATGAAGTAAATAGTTATATTAATTACATATTTTCTTGCTTAAAATAAAATAAAAATTCAAGGTCTTCTTAAAGGCACAAGACAAACGGACGACAGGAAGGACCATGGGCTGACATGTTTTCTATGTGTAGGGTTCAAGTCACATTGAAAGAAGGAAAGAAAGTAAAAATAAAAACTTTTCCTCTTATTATTTTATATTTGGAAAGCAAAATCTGAGAGGTGTCTTTTTTTGATTTCATTTGGTTTTCAAAATAAGAAGTATTTTCCTCTCTTCTCTAAACACAGTTAATTTTATTGCTTTTCCATATTACCATATTTACGTTTACGTGTTGTTCTCTATTAATAATATATGCAGTTATTAAGGAAATCTCACTCTTTACTAGTAAGGATATCATGCATATATATTGCATGAAACATTCCTGGCTTGATTCTGGCATGAATCATCCTGGAAAATGTAGAAAGCTTTGGCCACATTAAAACCAACTTCTAGCAATTCCTTTTTCATAAGCTAGAGAATTAAAGTGAATAAATGACAAATTGTTGAATATTTTTCCGTAATATTCTTAAAGGATTACAAAGTCTAGATTCTGGAAATGCATTATTGTAATGCTTTAGAGGTTTTACAGACTGAAGGGAAAAATGGGAAGAAAATGAACGATGCACCATATTCAAAAGCAGGTTTGTTTCAATAAGGATCCTCCCAGCATTCTGTCGTTTTCGAAACCTACAATCTCTAAAGGTTTGTGATTTAGAACATGTTAAATAATGTTTTCTGGTTTCTGTGGCAAGCCATGCAAGCTTAACACCTACAATGAGTATTTAGCTGAGTCAAGGAGACAATTGTTGCAAAATGAAGATGAAATGAAGATGAGATGAAGATTGAGACGTGCCTTTATCTCATTTCTTCCCCAAACTAACCTCTCCATTTGATTCTCTACCTCAACTCAAAAAATTTAGCAGGAAGATTCACATCAAGGTGGCCATTTGAAGAAATTGAAAGTGAGGTGTGATAAGGTGGAGATACTCTTTTTTCAGAAACTCGGTTTGGAAAGATAATCTGATGACAAATTCAACTAAGCCACTCTTCTTAAATCAAAGAAATTGCAGATTCTTACTCTGTTTCCTTGTTTCATGGGATTTATATGTTACACTATAGGTCCTAGTCTTTTGCAATATAATATGTTGTTTTATCTTGATCTTAAACTTTAATGTCAAGAATTTAATGTATTTGGAAATGTAACTATTTTGTTCATTAATTAATGATATTGTAGAAATTGATGTAATCTTGGAAAACAATACACCATCAATTTCGTAGATTTTGAAATATGGCAAATATAACTATTAAGCACAATAATAATAGAAACGAAAACTTAAGCCTACTTTTTTTTTTTGAAATGAGAATTAGCCTACTTTACTTATGATAGAAATGATTTTCTTGAGTTTTAATAATTGTTTTTATTAATAATGAACAGGCCACTTCATCTGTCATAGAAAGAGCTTATTTAATTGTCATTCAAATTATTTAAAAATTATTTATGGTGTTTGTTAAGAATAAATTGTTGTTTTGGGTATTTTTAAGAAGCTAAAAAACAAATGTCAAACATATACTTAATTATTATATAAATCAAACAAAACATACTGAAAAATATGATAAGGCTATACATATATGAGTAAGAACATGAAAAGAGTGATTAAGGTTTGAAAAATATTATAAAAGTAATAAGTAAATTTTATGATCTAAAAACGAAAAAATGTGCAAATTTGTGCAAACAATAGAAATATTAGGATTAGGACTATTGAAATATATATAAGTTAAAAAATGGAGGAGAGAAAAACTGTAACAAGTTTGCAATAATGTATGAAGAAAAAAAAATTATATTAGTATTATTTTTCTGTTACAAAAGAAAAAAATTATTATAATGACAACTGGCAGGCTATGAAACAAATAGATGGACGCTATTATGGCCACTTCAAACTATCTTCACATAAAAAAAAGTTCGTCAAATTAAAGAAAAGATATAATAATATGTAATAATAATTGGCTATTATTAGTAGTAATAATATTACAAAAAGAATATATTATTACCTTTTTTTTTTCATTGGATTTTCAAAATATGAAGTAATTTTTCTCTCTCTTCTTCCAAGCTAATTTATTTTTGAGTTTTATCCATATTCACATTTTATCTCTCATATTCTATTTATATGTGTACAGTTATTGGAAATATTATCTTCCTTGGAAGGATATCATCCTTCATGAGCGCATTATCGCTTAGTTCTATGAGTATAGATGTGGAAAATATAGAAGAGACAGCCAACGTGACAGACTCTGCAGATTCAGAAAATGTGATAGACTATGTAATGTTGCCCACATCACTGTGAGCAGGAGAATTGAACGGATCAGAGGACCCAGCGGTTGGGTTTAACTGTCAGATGGAGCCAGGACCTGGGGATGTGGACCACTAAATCCATTACAAACATTGTAAGTGGCACTTTCATTCGATATGACATGTATGCCCACATTCTATTTATCGTTTTACCAAACTAATGTGGAAGTTCATCCTCCTTAAATCAATCAATGTATTGCAGAAAGCTTTATCGTTTTGTTGTTGAAAAGAATCAGAATAATGTCAGGGATGAATGTATGCATGAGTGGACGTTCTTACTTTCTTGCGATTGACGATGACTTGAACTCTGTCTTTGCCTCTTGTTCTAAGTCACCAATTTGCATTGATGATAAAAACTGTATTGCTTAATTTTCATGTTTAGTGGATTACTGTATTCTTTATTTATTTCAATTAAAACATAAATGTGAACTTTTAAACGATGTTTTTCGTACAATTTCAATGGTCCATGCAATACCATTACATATGTAACTTATTTCACATAACCAATTCGTCCCATTTGATTACTTACAAAGTATACAATTTCCTTTATCACGATATTTATTCAAAATCAAATCTGATTTCATATTACCATAATTTTTCCTTAAACAAATTACATTTCTTTTGATTACTAGGATAGCGGAATCACCGGCGGAGTCTGCTAAGTATGATCCAATCATAACATTTATATTAATCTGACCCAGCTAGATTCTGGATCGATATACCCTATCATTTATTGTTCAGTCTTCGTTGACCCTTATTGAGTATCTAAATCTATGTAACACCGAATATGGATAACATTCTATTAAAGCATTCAAACTTCAGTCATAGTAATTCAAATATTATATATAAACTTTATGCAAATAATACATTTGATACTCATGCAATTTTATGGCAATGCATGCAAATCAATTTTCCCAAATTGCTTAAAACAAATCATATCAGTTTTCTTGAAATCTCATTTCAATAATCACAAACTTGAAATAAGAAGAAGGTATGGAGAACAAGCCTAAAAGGACATTATCCTGGATTCTATCTCGGAATCATTTACTCGGTCGGACTTCCTAAATCACCTTTAATCCATCATAATTGAAACAATATTGATTTTAGCCTTTGGGTTTTCGTTAGGGTTGTTTTCACAACATTCAAGTAAAATTTTTAAAGGAACAAATGAACCATATTTTGCAACTATTCAAGTCATTTGTTCCCTATAAGTATTTATTTGACAGAAATTTAGATCATTCAATTAGACACCGAGCTTCAGATATGTTTACAAACAGCGGGACTACTATATTTTCAAGCAGGCAGAATTTGCCCCGAAAATAGGCTTCACTTTGATGAATTTAAGTTTAATTGGGATCAGATTTGGACCACTACTTATTTCCAAGGAATATTTAATTATAAAAGTCCTAGTTATCAGAAATTTGAATCACTCAAATTTGGATGATGGAAGCTCAACATATTCAAATATAAAATTGTTTCAAACACCAACACTATCATAAATGACGATTGCCCGATAGGCATCGCCCAGATTTCGGATTACGATGGGATCAGATTGAATCTGCCTTGTTCGAGATAATTTGTTCTATGGAATCGTTGTCAGAAATTTGAATAACATTTTGATTTGGATAGGTAAAATCAACCATCGACAAATCTCATTTGTTTAAAGACCATATTATACCATTGAGACCAGGTTGATAAATAGAGCCTCTTTGACAGTTGGGTTCAATGGGGTCCAAGTTTGAATACAATTATTTCAAGGATATTTTTTCTTCTAGAAGTCTAGTTTACTTAGAAATTTGAATCACTCAATTTGGATTAGTGATGGTCAAAGTTTATCTTCAAAACAAAAAACATGGTTTGGAAAATTTTGTGACATCTCCCCTAAATTTATGTTCCTTCATCATTCTCAAAAACCAATCCTAACCCAACACTCAACCTTTAAACCAACCCCAAACTAGTCTACAACCATTCAAGCACTTCTATTACAATTTGGGTTTTCATCAAAACCAAACAGTATTAAAGGGTTAGTTTCGTACCTTTAATCTCTTTCTTGCCTTATTTTCCTTAACTGCTTTGTTTGATAAAATCTTGAAAGCTTCAAAAGCCAACTTAATCACCAGCTCCTCTCACTCTAAGCCCAGTACCACAGCTCTCGATGTGAGAGAATCTTTTGGAAATGAAATACTATTCAAAGATTTTGAATTAACACCGAGCCTTCACTTAGGCCTTGTTTGGCTGCATGCTATTTATCGTTTCTCTCATTTTCTAATATTTTAATGTATGTTTTCTCTTTTAAACACCTATTCAACTTAATGCACTTTTATTTGTATACACTTCTTGTTATGACCCTTAGGTCCTACATTTGACATTTATAATTTAACCTTAAATCTTATAATTTCGAGTTCTACATTTTGTTAACAATACTAGAACACAAAAAAATTTAATTCTTAATTTTATACCTATAAGCATGTTATAAAGCGCTGGATTATTTTAGAAATTCTGCAAATCTTCCACTCATGAAAAGAATTTATCCTCAAAAATTACCTTCATTGAGCAAGTTCATGGATCTGTTGGCGCCTTATGGTTTCTTCACTTTCCCACATGACTTCCTCTGTCTTATGGTTTCTCCACAATACTTTGACCATCGGTTGCTTGCTTACCAATTCTTTGACTTTAGGCAGATCTCTATGAGCTCTTACATATATATTAAGTGGTCAGCTCGGCCTTGAAAGACATAGTCATGATCCCAGCATATCTTGCCTTAACATTGAAACATGGAAAAGCATTGGATCTTTTCCAACTCGAAGTAGGCTAATCTATATCTTCCCACTTGGACCACTTTCTGATCACTTTAGCCCCAATGAACCTAGAAACACTTGCCTTACCACGAATCTCATGACTTTCTTTGAGGAGAAACTTTTTAAGAACACTTTCTGCCAATCATGACAGATATACTTTTCTCTTCAGAGTGGCTCAGGCACTGTCTATCCGCGTTCTAGCTAATCTTTCCTCTGATCAAGAACTTTCTACCTTTCTGCCGGTCTCTTGAGATCAAATCGGGCGGTGCTCTTTGAAAGCTAACTTTGTCCAACACAATGGTGTTCCCATTTGTAGTGAGGAAGCTTTCGTAAAGTTACCAGTTCCCGATACTCATTTAGGAAGGCTGTTGTTAGCCACCTGAGAATTCATGGGAATATGTCTATCCCAACTACCCCTCGCAGTCAGATCTGCAGCTTCACAACATCTCTAAAAACTTGAATAACTCTCTCAGATTGTCCATCAGTTTCTGGTGGAAAGTCGATGAAATTTGGTCGAGAATTTCAAGCCTGCTATAATTTTCCAAATCTCAAGGTAAACCTTGGATCTCTATCTGAAATGATAGACATTGGAATCCCATATAACCAAACTATTTCCTCTATGTAAAGAAGCTCTGCTTATCAAGTGAATGGTTGGTTCTTACTAAAATGGGAAGTAATTCAGTCAATCGATTCTACCCGACCCAAAGCTGAATCATGCTTTTTCACTAAATATTAGGTATGACCACAAATCCGTGTGATTCAGTTACATTTCACCGGGTATTCTAATAATTTCTGACCAGAAGAACTTGATGTTGGCTTTCCACTTTCGACACATACATTTGATGCAAGAATTAAGCAATCTGCTTCACATTGGCGACCACGGTGAAGTCTTTAAATCTGATGCATTTTGTCTACCAAGATGCGTAATCAAGGGATCCGTGTGGCGCTCACCGAATGGATTTGCCGACTCATCATTGGGTGAAACAAACTCAGTCTCTATGTCTGAATCCATCATCATTCACTGGCTTCGGTTTCTTTCCCTCTCTATTAAAAACTGGTGTGAAATTTTCTCATCACTCTTTTGTGCTTCTAGCACTCGATTTAACAAATTTGAGGTTTTTCTATTAATTTAGTGACTATTATCGATGGTCGATAATAATAGAAATGGAGAGCATTAAATGCTCATAGTATTTCTCTGACTTAAATATGCACCACAATATTAGCTTTCCGGATGGTAGTTGATCACACAATCGCAATCAGCCAGTCATTTCCATCCATCTAGTTTGTCTCAAAGTTAAGCTCTCATTGCGAGGGCAATACTTAAGACTTTGTGATCGGTGTGAATGGAAACACTTTTTCATTAGATAGTGTCTCCATATTTTCAATGCAAATAATGGTAATGGTTCCAATCTGCATGAATTAATTCTTTTCATGTGGTTTCCTTGCTGTGAAACATAAGCTACCACTTTGCCTGTAGGACACCTCCCGAGTCCATTTAACAGCAATACTAAAGTCATAACCTTTGCATAGGTGGTGGGTAAAGAAGCAGTTGCCTTGGATGAAGCGCTTTTAACTTTTCAAAACAACGTGCTCATCATGAATTCACACGATCTTTGGAACAAATCAAATATTGAGGTGTGATCATCGAAAACCCTTAACAGACATGTAGTAACACATAGCACAAGGCTAGAGCTTCGTCATGGCACTTCTACGATGGTTTCATTGCTAAAGATCATTTCTCTTCCACCAGATCCACCTAATTGGCACTTAAATAATGTGTCCAAGAAGGACCTTCTTTCAATAAATTCACACTTACTCATTTTGCATGCTAGTTCCTTTTCAGGTTTCCTTCTTTGCTCGAAGATGCGTATCATGATCTTCATAGATCCATTTTGAGACACGAGGATGTCTATAAACACCACGACAAGCGAGTCTAAAGCAGTGGAAAAATAGTTCATTAAGTCCATGAAAACCATTTTACATTTGTCAACGGCGACGTACAAGGAACTGTGTGTCCATGCATATTCTAACGCGTCTTTTTCACATACGCTTCCTTACAATCTAATTGATGATACCTAGAGCGTAGGTCGATCTTGAAGAACACTCCACCTTTCAATTGGTGAGATGATCATCATTCTAGGTAACAAATGCTTGTTCTTCCATTGTCATTTTGTTTAGTTGTCTATAAATCAACACACAGCCAGTGTGCCATCTTTCTTCTTGAACAAAACTATTTTAGAGCTCCCTTTGGTGATATAGAGCGGGTGATCTTCTCTATCAGACTTTTGGCCCGAAGCTTAGCTCATTTAAAATCACGGGCCATTCTACTCTGATTCATGTGGATCTGGAAGTGGCACCGAACAACGTTGATTACAAACTCAAATACTCTCTCTGTGGAAGCTGATCTTAGTAACTCCTAGAAACATGGACCAAATCCATGTTGTAAAGATGTTTGATGAAACTGAGGCTCCTTCTTTTTTGTGTGAATCATATGCGTGGAAACTGCCTTCTGAGCCATCACAGTTTGTGGTGTGTGATATCTACATTAGAGTGTTAAGTATCTATAGATGAAGTCACTTCCTTGCACTTAGTGTGTAAGGTCACTCGTTTCATTACAAATCATTCTCACTTAATTATCGGGACAACAGTATCATAATATCACATCAAACTCTACGAATGATAACTTCGATTTGAGTACCAAGACTCATACTCTAGTATTCTAATGGGTTATCCTCATGGCTCTTCTGCTTGGCATATGCCGTCGGGTTTGTTGCAGAGAATAATAATACTGGTTGCTCTTTAAATTCCCAAACTACTCAAACTCGAGAATGGGGAGAGTACCAACATAGAATGGGTTGATCCACGGATCATCAATGTGCCGTAGTCTCAAAGATATGATTACCAATTATCACAAGCGGGCATTATTATCTTTGGCTTGCCTTGTTACATATGTTTGAGAGCATGACATCCTGTGCCCATGGTGCATGTCACTTGTAGGCGCTACGTGATGCAACTCTCTTGATGACATAGCCACCCTATATTGCAAGCTATACTACAATTTTTAGATGCGCGAAAGAATGAAATAGGACAATCTTTACTTTATGCTCATTGGATCTGACCAACAGGCATGATGATCTCCGACAACAATCTTTATGTCTCTCCCCCAATGTGTGCAATAAGGAATTTGAGGTCCTCGAAGAGCCTGGGGCTGCTTCAGCGGTGTAAAAGTAGAATAGTCTCTCACATTGTTTATTTGGTCCTGTAGTGTCAGGTGGCTAAGACCCTATGGACCTCTAAACTTCTTATTAAGAAAGTCTTGTCTGAACATATTGTGAGTTTTTCTTACCTTGTCTCTTCTTTCTTTTGTGCCTCTTCTTTCCTTTTACCTTGCCTGACATTTATGGTATCATGATCTTGAAGCGCATCTTCTTGAACCGTGACATAAAACTGAATATAGTCTTTTAGGCCACTATCAAACTATCTTTTTCTTCCTCTTTAATAAATGTGTCTCACAGAGCATGCCTCGGCCAAGGTGGGTGCTTGATCTTATAATATCTCTGCATTCCTGGCACAGTGGAGACTCTGCAACCTATATTGCTGGTAGATACAACCCATATATGTTTCTGAATTATGTTGAAAACCACATGTACTTTTCAGGGTGGTATGGTTGTAATCACAGAGACACCCCACCATTTGTGAAAATCATCACGAAGTAGTGAGATTATCTAAATTTTCTTTGATTGTGGGTACATTTATTAACATTATGTTTTATTCGCAGGCCAATTTTAAACCATCATCATCTTTCAGCTCTGTGATTGGAGTGTCTGCCATTCTCTCTGTAGTAGTGCTGAGAAGCCGACTCAGGTTAGTTGTATTGCTCTTTGCGGTGCTTGAGCTATTGCTAGAGGATATCGACAATACCTCTTTGTTGTGACCTTGCTCGTATGTGGTGGACATAGGACTAACACTTTATATCCACTAGCAGAGTTATTTTGGAAGGCTTCTTGTCACCTTTAACCTATGTTGTTTGGAGACTATCCATGCCCAACCTATTAACACGATGAAGATCCTGCTTCAAGTCGTATATTTTTATATACATCTGTATATCACCACTGTTTTAAAAATCATTTTTATCAATTACCTAAACCTGGCTGATCACATAATTATGTACAGCGTGCACCTTTCAAGCCATGGGCGAACTAGATCAGAAAGAACGAACCGGTTTCCATCCAGTGGACTGAGACAAAGGCGTGGACCACTAAATCGTTACAAAACATTCTGTTAACTTTTTCATTCGCTCTGACTATTACCCCTTCCATATTATGTTTACAAAACAATATCGGAAGTTCATCTACAAAGTAAATCACAATGTTCTTATGACAACATATTTTGAACATAGTACAAAATAATTAAATAATGTATAGCGGGATCAAATGTATGCATGAGGCAGACGTTTGCCATACCGCACGATTCGGCAACTGACTCTAAACTCATGCGGTCTTGCGCTACAAATCACTCTGATTGCACACAATGGTAAAAACAACGTCTTGCATTTACGATAACTGGTGGTTACAATCTGATTGTCTTTATTTAATTATCACTTACAAATATCTGACTTTTTTGAAACTAATGTTTTGTACAAATTTCAAATGGTCCGTAATACCATTCATATGTGTGCTTATTATACTTTAATTCTAAATCATTTGATCTTAAAGTATATACAATTGTATATCACGATGTTTATTCAAACAAATCTGCGTTTCCACACATTACTTATAATATTTTCCATAGCGAATTTATCATTTCTTTTGGTGCATAGACGAATCCATGGCACGGTTCTATGGCACAATCCGATATAAAGCATTTATAACATACAGGAAGGTCTCTGGATTGAACTCCAGTGGTTGTTAAAAATCATTATTGTACCATGCAAATCTTGTCATGAAACTAAGCGGATTGATATGCATATATTTCATTCGTTCGAAAGTGCATCGCGTTGATATATTAGTGCCAATTTATCCTTAACTTCCAGGGACTAAGCCGGATATTCTATTAAAGACATTAAAGCTTCAGTCCTAATGTTTTATAATATTATATACATTTATACCAAATAATACATTTTGATATATCTAGATTTTATAATCATATAAAAATAATTTTTAATTGTAAAACAAATCCATATCAGGTTTTTTCTTGAAAATCATTTCAATAACAATCACCACAACTTGAAATAAGAGTGTGAAGACAAACTGCAAGGTTGTGTACCGATTCTATCCTCAAATCATTCTTGGTGGAACTTCACCAGTCACAACCCTAATCCATCATATTGAGAACAATATTCAGTTGCTTGAGAAATTTGGACCTAGTTAGGGTTGTTTTTCTACCAGCCTCCTTTGATAAAATTTTAAAGAGACCGATGATATATTTTACACGACTGTGAGTCCGTGAACCACATAAATGTTTTATTCTGAAAATTGAGATCATCAGTTAGACATCGAGATCGAGATATCGTTAAACAGTGGGACTACTCTACTTTCGAAAACATAACGGTTGCCAGTGACCTCACTTCGTGGCAATTTATGGTCCGTCAGTTCGGCGAGGTGCAGGTCATATTTCAGGTTGTTCTCTAAAAGTCGTTACCGAGTTGGTCACTCAGTTTATATGAGTGGCTGACATGATATATTAAGCGTTGACACAGCGTACTAAGCTGACCAGGAGTGTACAAGCGGGGCGCTGGCACTGGCGATTCTGGACCACATGGGGTCGATTAGATACGCTTATTTAGCGGGATGTTGTTTTATAGATCTGATTACTAAATTGAATCATATAAAATTTGGATGAAAATTGTGAGTTATGGCCAAACTAAAAAGCATGGTTTTGGAAAATTTTGTGAACTCATAAACTGACATTTGTATTTATACAAAAATTCATCAAACTAATTCTAACCTATTACTTACTAAACAACCTAAAATACCTTCTAAAGCGATCCAAACCATTCAAAACACTTATATTGATTTGGTTTCCATCATTAAACACAACATTAAATGAGGGTTGGTTATACCTTTAATCTCTCTTTTCACTTTATTTATTGCTGTTTGACTAGATGTTGGGAACCTGAAACTAAGCAGTCTTCTCTATCATCTATTATTAACACTGGCTCTCAATGAAGATGTGTATGATAGAGAAATCTTTATTGAGATGTGTTGGTCTGCTAAACCTTCACTGGAACAGCATTTGGCTGCTTTGTTGTTTTACATTTCTGTTTTGCATTTAATCTATCTTTTCTCTTGAACTTTATTTAAACTTATTACCTGCCCGTTTTGGAACCTACACTTATTTATGACCATGAATTATCATTTATTTCGATTTATATAATTATTAGTATATTCTGAGTTTTAATATTTTTTACAATAATACAGATTCAAAATACATTTAACTATTTTCTCATAACTGTTTATAAGCGTGGGTATTTTAGGCATTTGTGCAGTTAGATTAAGGCAGATTCTATTGTGTTTCTAATGTCTGACTTATGAAACCTGCAGAATAGATTTTGGGCTTAATCAGGAAGGGTTTGAACCCATAGCATTACCAATGTGCATTTCATGTTTCATATTAGCAGTTATGTCTTCATATTGCATGAATTATATATAGTGATTATATACTGGAAAAATGAACACTAGGGTTAGAAACATAACCTTAGGGGTTGGAAAATGAATATTGGATTCTGATTAGGATGTGATGTCTACCCAGGTGGTGACTTGTATACCACAATTGGGCTAGAAAAGGAATCTCAATTTTCTTTGACGCGTGAGGCAGTGAGAGAAGGGCGTAGAGAGGTGGGCGGAAACGACAGGTGCACGGCGCCGGTCAATAAGCCCTTCATGGGGCTGGCCAGTCTTTCTGTTGTGGCCATGCACCAGGCGGGTGGTGGCGGTTCTTTACGTACTGAAGCTCGCGTCTGACGGTCGTTGGGGACGGTGGTGGCCCGATGGTGGTTAAACAGTCGGAAGATTTAGAAGCTGTCGGTCGCAGCCAGTACCACAAAGATAAAACTAGTGCATTCGACTGGGTGATCCCCGAGTGTGGTGGTTGATTGAAAGCCTCGAGGACGACGATAACGCTGGAAGAGTTAATCTTCGCGATCAATCTTTCGTCGCGACACCTAAAGCTGAGGTTTCTCGAACTTCAATACAAGGATATTAATGGTGCTGTCGACAGCTGAGTTCACGGAATTAACCATTTTGTGAGCTGAATTATGTGGCTAAAACATGGCCAAAGTGAGATGGTTTAAATTGTTTCATCAAGAGGTAAAATTATGGGACCTCTTGCAGATTTGGACTTAATAGTCCAGAGACGGAGTTATGGCCATAGTGGAAAATGGTGTTTGCAGAAAACACTCAGGGAGGCGGTGTTAAGAGGGGATTAAAGGTTTAGACACAGGGTTAAACTTTGAGAAGAATTGATGTATATGAGTTATCCCCAGGCTGGGTGTCAGGTCAGGAGAATATATCGAGTTGTGAGGTGTAGAGATCTAAGGATTATACTCCTGGACCTTGATCAAGAACATCTTGGAGTTGATCTCATCCTTAGGACGGTTAATGACTTCTGATGATAATGTTGATAAATAAAGGTGATTGCCATGGTGTACCATTTTTGTTTCAAGGGGATAAGCATGATGCTTCACACCAGCGTATGACTCAGATGGCAAGGCGGTTGATGGTTATTGCCAATATACGGAGAAGCGAGGCGAGATAGTAGAATTTGGTCAACCTCAGGTGGTTATGATATATGAGGCGTTTTCCGGATGAACTCGGATTGCCGCATAAGATGACTATAATGGGTTACACCACCTGGTACATCGATATTTCTGACTCGCGCGAATGTCGTCTGTTGGTTAAAACTGAAGGTCAGTCTCTGATAAATGTTGGGCGAGTTCTTTGATAGGCAGAGCACTTTACCTTGTGGTGCTCGGTCGCACTTTCAAAGAAGAACTGGCGAGGCCTTAATTCATCATAGTTAACCGACGATTGAATAGGGTTACTATCAGACCGAGCCCATGAGACAATTCGCGTTCCAGTTGAGCGCGATTTACTCAAGATAATCTCCCTGCCCAGTTACCATCGGTTAGAGTTGAGAGAAGAACGTCACAAAGCGGTCTTGGGGACTGTTGTGAAGGCGCCAGTTCACAATGATGCAGCCTCATTTCAGGATTGACGAATGCTCTGCGCGACATTGGATCTATCGCAGGTGTTGGAAGCCCCTACCTAGATTGGTTCGTTGGTTTTTTATGGACGGCTTATCTTGTTTGCTCGTTAAGCGAGTTATTTCTCTGACGCCGAAGGTATTGATTTGCTATGCAAATTGCTGCAGTGTGAATTTTTACTTAATAAGTGAGATTCTTAGAACGCAGTGGTGTAAACGGGTACATGAAGTGAACGAAAAGATTGGCGGATTCATAGTTCCAGGAAGTGAAATTCGGTCTTAAGGTCTGTGATTTCTTAGGATTGGTAAGAATTTTCTCGAGTTCATTGAGGACTTATAGATTAAGCTTGCACCTACCCGTGAGGATTATTGGGGAGAAGTCAGTTTCAGGTGAATGACTTATGAAGACGTTCGAAATTCGAAGACACTTGACCTATTATGTTCCCAGTTCGAAGACAATTTTCAGTATATTACATTTTCTCTAAGAAGCCGGATGCCATTTGAGTGGATGGGGAGGAGTGGTGCTTGATTACCAGTAGTTCAGAACCGACAGTTGCCCATGACATAGTTGCATTATTGTTTTTATATAGAGCATTTTGTCATCTGACAGGCAAATTCAAATTTAGGTTACAAGTCAAGCCACATTTTTACACCATGGCGGGACCTCAGCGACTGTATGAGTGGATGAAATCAGAGCTATAACTATCTTTAAGACACCATCCAATGAAATGCGGTGGGTTGATACTGGCAGAAAGTCATGAGAGTGTTGGCTGTGATGTAAACCTCAGAGGCGCTAATGCCAGGCTGTGGGCAGTTCATTTTTCGGGGTCAAACTCGGGATCACTGGGGTTCAAAACGGCTCAACACTTCCCTCTTCAAACAAAGTAATTACAGTTAAAGACCAGGTGGGAGAATCAGCCATTTGATGGGGACTGATGGGTGGTGCTAGTAGTAAAGTTGGATATTGATCAGTGGAAGTCTTGATGTGAGATGGTGTGGTTCTGTCAGGCCGGATGAGAAATTCGCCAGGTTTAGTGTTCTCTGCATTATTTTACATCAAGTTTGCAGATATTACCACTGATCTTGTGTGATATTCTTGGGCGATTAATGAAACTCCAGTTAGAGACTTTGTTGATGTGTCCATATAATGATAAAGAGCTAACATACAGAGAGGCCTTTAGTTACTCCAGCACTGGTGCTGGTAAGTGAGATGACTGTTGATTTTGTTGACTCTTGCCCACGTTTCGTGAGCATGGCGTGATAGATGATAAAATGGTGACACCAAAGTGTTGCTGTGCGGGGATCTGCTCCACTCAAATTACCATGGGTTATATATCAGAAGTGGCCAGATTGTAAATTTTCGATATAAGTGTGATTAGGGATCTCAGGATTTATGGCTCATTTTGAAGAGTTTCGGTGAGTTATAGGACATAAAAGTTGATGATAAAGCACAACACTGTCCTGAGTGGTGAAAGCCAGGTTATCAGAGGACCATCAGGTGTTCTAGAGGACACTACAGGGGTATATGTTGAATCTCAGGTGGCTGGAAGACGACACACTTGTGAGTTCACTTCTAATAGTTATCAGAACGACATATTGGTGTTTCTCATGGGAAGCTTATATGGAGAAGTAGTAATGATCTCCAGATTTGTTCAGATGGAGGTGGAGAGTCTACTACTTGGGGTTAGTTAGAACACACTTTGAAGGTAATTGTATGCGAAGTCTTTTCGCATTTCGAAGCAGATGGGAAAAGCTACATTGACAAAACCAGTAACCTCGAAGTTTGGGGTGCGGAGGATCATGTCATTCTTAAATTATTTTCAAAGATGGTGAGTTGACGGCGGATGAGTACCAGCGAAGATATATCGAGTGCCAAATACTGGGAAGTTGGGTGCCGATTAACGGTTCTGTTTTCGCATGATTGCCGGTGTTCATCGCAACATATTCCATATCTCACGTATTAAAGGTGCGCCGGGATCGGCCTCATGCCCGTTGGTTCAGTTGAACTAATTCGTGATCAGATGGGATATGGAGAGGACGATCCATCTGTGGATAGTAAATTAGGTTTTCTTGGCTGGACGTGATATTAAGTGTTTGACGAGGAACGGAGACGCATGGGCGGGTACACTATATGTGCGATTATCATTTCTTATTACGAGTTGAAGGTATCGTCTATTGAGTGTTGGCATATTTAAATTATTTTAACCATGCCGCATTAATTAAGATCATTGTATGTGATGGAGTTGAGGACAAAATTATTTAAGGAAGAATAAAACTTCGAATGAATTTGAAATTTTCAAAGCGACAAACGTTAAAAACAATAATTACAGGTTGCAAGACCTTAATTTTTCTAGATCTCGGATAACAAAGACATGCAGTTGATTGTCAATGAAATCAAATTCTTGAATGATTGTTAGAAATTTTGAAATGATTAAATTTGCGTTTAGGAAAGATGGTGTTTATTAATAAAAAAAAAAATTAAGAAAAAAATTTAAAAGTTGGGTAATATTTAAAGAAAATTCATATAAAATCAGTTTAGACGTGGGCAGAGATCAGAATAAATTAACATGAAAATGAAATTCTGAATAGATTGGACATGACATGAGCCATAAATCATCTGTCGTAGGAAAAAAAAAAATCGATTTTGGAAAATATCTTACAGTAGGGTTTTTAACATCAAGAGAGAGGAGAAATGGGTGCCTTTGCGAGTTAGGTTTGTCAGTTCAGGAAGTCTAAACTGAGTTAAAGTTCTTCACATGACCGAGACTACTTTTTGAGTGAAAAAGAAATTTACGTTAATAAAGGAAGTTTGAAATTAAATTAAGATTAAGAAGTGTTTGCGAAATTCTGCGGGTTTTTATCTTCATATTAAAAGTTGAGTTATTCTATTTTGATGTATTCCACACTTTAGTTGAGTTAAGGAAGATTATTTTCGATTAGTTTACGAGTTAAGTTGGTGTTTTGTTTTTCATGTTATATTTATTATTAATTCAGAAAACAGTTTTGTTGTTTTATTGGTTTATAAGATGGACAGGCATCTTAAAGTGGTTTGAAATAAAATGTAAATACAATGTTCTCTCCAGTAATCTTATCAAACATGTATTAGTGGGTTGAACTAAATTACAAAACAAGTGCCATTCGTAGGTTTGGCATAATTAAAACAGCCTCTGCTATGCCCCAGCCTCAAACTTTTGTTATGTCTTTTAGTCTGGAACTCTGTTTGCCATTCTTGGACTCTTAAAATGTTTTGAAATTAAATCAACATATCTGATGAATGATTTTTGCTCATCTTTGCGAAATTGATTGTTGCGCAAATATTTTCTGGTGGCGGTTGGTTGATGTTAAAATCGTTGATGCACTCATCGCGTTATCATGATGGGCGACGCGTGTATTTGTTTCTGGTAAATTATATGTTTGTGTGGTGTTATCATGATATGATGAATTGCTGACAAATTGTCCCGCCATGACGTTCCATTCCATATGGCGTGTGACCATCATTGGTGCATCACGCCATCTTGCGAAATCGCCGCGTTCGCGGTTGTGGTGCTGGTTGAGTAATGGCGTTGGTGCGTTGAGGTGGGTGCAGATTACCCATGGGCGAGAGTCTAACAAGTGCGGTGCGCCGAAATAAAAAACGGGATGACTAATAAACGGAGATGACCACGGCCGTTGAAAAGACCCAATAGATGGTTAGACGCAGTCTCAGCGGTGAGCCATAAAGTCGTTTGGAAAGGCATCAAAGCTGGTGGACCAAATTCGCCAAAGCGCGGCGCGAAGTGACTAGTATTGATATAGCGTCTCCAGGTTTGTTTATAAACGCTGTCGATTTTGTTTCCGTGATCATTGGATCGTGATTCATCGCGACGTTTATCTTTGGCGTGCGTGTCTCGCGGAGTTGACGGCTCTGAACGGTGCGCCGGTGAGTCATCTGTTTCGCCGGTGCCGACCCATGTAAATTCCATTGGATTACTGATCTTGGTGTGGTGTAAATATTTGAACAGCCCTTTCATGCGCCGATGATCGTTCGTAAGTTATTCTCTCGCGGGTGCTCTATGAAACGTTCAAGTGCGGATAAGTGTTGAACGGCGGTTATCTGTAGGGCCGCGGAAGTGAAAAAGTCGACCGCCGCGGCTGATTCTTTTTGCCGTCTCTTTTAAGCCAACTGAAACTGACGTGTTGCCGGACGCAAAAGTGTGTCCGCGTATGGTGTTTCGTCGCGCCTCGCTCTGTATGTTTGTAAGACCGGATAATGATTCGGTGACAGGGACGCAGCTATGTGATCATCGAGCTATCTTATTCACCGTCTTGTGGTTGATGGATGATCTGTGATTTGGATCCCAGTTATTATCCAGCAAATTGTTGGTAGCTATCATCAGAGGGGCCGGCTAGTGGTGTGTGCGATTGAGAAACTAGGAGGAGAGTGGAATCTTCCACGTGAGGACATTGGAAGATAATTCCTTGGCGGGTTGACTCTAAAGAGTGGAGCTTTGATGAGACATTGTCAAGCGATAAGTTAGTTCTTAACTAGATTATCGAAGAATTAGAACAAGACCAGTTGGAGTTAGTCTCGACAAGCCTACGTTGGGACTTTCATAGGAGGACTGAAGCCGAAATAGGTAGTGATTGATGTTTGACGAGACGATAAAAGAATGTCGATGGTTGGCAGACCAAAGATGAGCTAACTATGGTAGCGCGAGGTCTAGTACACTTACCAAGTCAGGCTGGTACTTTTGGTTGATGTGAGGCAGGCAAGGAAACTCTCCCAAATTCAGGTGATCACTAGTGAAGTCTGCTGGCTGTATAAGAAATACACAATGGAGACACCAAGAAAAGTAAACACATGAGTACCACATTACCTTAATTACACCTGTAATAGCCTATCAAATGTTGATTGTGTTATACATAATAAGGATATAACAGTTCAGTACAATGTCATTCTAAGAGCTGAGAATTTAGGGTTACAAAGATTAAATAAATAGGTCCAACAAAGAGCAAAAGCCAGATAGATGGGGTGAGTGCTGGCGCGCGAAAGAGCGGGTGGTAGATAAATTATACAGAGATGAGCTAAAGCTGCCGGACCTGAAGTTCAAGCAATAAGCGTGAGATAATGATCTCAGTGGTGGCATAATTATAAGGAAAGTAATCATTTTATTTTCGAACTTTTCTTTCTTAAAACCTCCGTCCACTCTTTAAATGGATTAGTTGAAACATTTCTGAAACGACTTTTACTAAGAAGTCCCGACAATAAATTCGTACTTTCGGAAATTAAGGGTGAAACGATTTTTAAGAAAATTACTCTTTGAATTGTTGCAATAAAAATTGAGCATAAAATACATATAACCATCATGTAATAAAGTAGCATGAAAGCCTGCCGCAACCACATAAATATTGATATGCTTATACACTTTAATCAAACCAGCAATGTGTATTTTATATCCATTATAAACCATAGATGGCTTAGGCCTCACGACAAGTGACGGCAATAAGCCTTAGTTAAACCGACCATCGCTGTGTAAAAGCCTTGGATGAAACGAGCCTGCGTGACAACTAATAACCCAACCGGTTAAAGCGGAGCCATCCGTGGCAACTAATAAGCCTTCGGGTGAAACCGACATCAGTGAAGCAGCTAGCCAAACCTTGGTCAAAGCCAGGCATCGTGACAACTAATAGCGCCGATTAAACCGGTATCGTAAACAACTAATAAACTTTGGGTAATCCGACATCACGAAGCGATAAAATAATATATTAATTCGCGCCATTATGCGGCTGCGTCTTTGTGACGATCATTTCTGAATCTTCGAAATCTCTTTCGCCAAAACAATAAGTTTTCAAAGTGGTTTAAACCTCCTCCAGTACCCGGCATATTTAAATACACGGACTCGTATGAACTCAGTGCTTCAAATATTTTAAAATGTTGGCTAAGTGGCGTGAAATGATAACTTGTTTGTAAACGAGGTGTGTTGTGCTCTTGACCATTTGATCAAATGATATATTTATTAAATAATTAACCATAATTATATACCAATATATTACCCGGCGGCTACCCAAAACAGCACTCTTGAGTACGAGCGGCGCAGTCTGCTCCTACGGGATCGTCTCCGGCTCGGCGTAGTACAGTATAAATAAGACACCATGGCTCCGATAACTTCCGCAAACAACATTGGGATGCCGAAGGCCTTGGGCTAACTTAGAACTGGAAACCATTAAGAATTGGACTCAAACGGGTCTAATTTTGAAATTATTTTCTGGGCCGTTACTGGGGTGGGGCTTTGGGCTGGCTAATTTCACGAAATTGAACCATCGATAATTCATAAAACATCCAATTTCACTAATCCACTACTTTATTTTTCCAAACTTGACCAATTGGTACTCAATTTCAGTCTCTCATTCTCGGTAATTACCCTAAATGACCCAAAAAATGGAAAACTAACCAAACGTCAAAATTCACAAGCCACATCAGTGGAAGCCCAGAGACCATGAACACATCGGTACCTCACATGGTCCAAGGTTCAACTGTGAACCGAAAATACCGATCCAGCGATCGATGGCTTTTAACGCGTTATCACCAGCGTGAATGCGAGGACCATGGAAATGGGTTCAGGTCAAAGATGGTGGAAATGGTGTGGTGACTGAAGTGGCGAATCGCGGTGACAGAGATGGCCCGCCACAGCCGACTGGTCAAGTGCGTGTGATCAAACGTGAAAATCCCCAACTGACTTAAATGCGACGTCCTCCTCCTCCACCAGCCGGCGTATTGCCAGGTGGTGCCGAATCCCGACGAAACGACGACGTGGTTAAGCGACCTGATTCGGTGTTAAAGGTTTTACGGGTTTCTCTGGGGTTTTGAGCTCAAAATGGTTGTGTTGGGGCTGAGTTTTCTCTTTGGCATGTAAACTGTGTTGCCATAGTGCTGATTAGATTTTCAGGTAAAACTTCACTTGAAGGCGAGCAGGCCCTTTGCTAAAACACCGTTGTTTGAACTCCCGGTGTCATAACCATCAGTGGTGAGGATTTTGGCCCGATTCGACAGGTCTGTGAACTACGTGTCTCGACAAGACCTCTCTGAGGAAATGGTATCTTAGTCAACCCCAAAACTATGCATCCTTGAAAAGTCAGCCTAGGCCCATGCCATTGATGGTCAAACTTTGTAATCAAGCGTTTAAAAACTTGTATTATTTAGTGCAGTCGTTCGACCTACCTTTAAAAGAAAAATTTAGTCCTGCAATTTAGTACTAAATGTGGAAAGAGATGATGATGCTATCTCCATGTTTTGGTTATCCATCTGGTAGCCTCCACCGATGTTGGACTATCGGACTTTCACTAAGGATGTGTCTTGTGTGAAATAATAACACCTCTGAGTCTATGTTGGCTGTTCTCGCCAGATGGTGTCCCTCGGCTCGATCTTTGGTGCCTCTAACATGTGGGGATGGAATACTTCAAATGCATCAGATGTGAAACATTATGGACTGAAGAGCTCCTCCGTGAGTCTAATGTATAAGCCCTTTGGACTATCCTCTCTGATCTCAAGGTGGGTGCCAGCGGGGGCCAGCTTCCTAGCTTCCCCAAGCGTACAGCCCTTCCAAGGGAGATTTAGAGCTGGTCTGGCTCGAGCTCAAGATCTTTTCTAAACGTCATGGCTCTTTTCTCTTGTTTTACTTTCAACACAGCCGTATAATAGCCTTGTCCCACAGTCGTTTAGCATAATCTGGGACCTATTGTTCCTTTCGCCGGTCTCGTTCAGCATCAGGAGTCTGACAATTGTTTCCCATATAATGACTCATAGGTGAAATCTCAATCTTGTGATAGCGTTGTTATCAGTGAACTCACACGCGAAGGTAAATAGAAACAATTTCAGTATTAGCCAGATTAAGTCACGCATGACCTCAGCATATCCTCCGAGGAATTAAAATAGTCTGCAGATTTTCCATCGGTTTGAATTGGCAGGTGCTCAAATTCAGCTTGACACCTAGTTCCTTCATGACCTCTTTAAAACCTCCAGAAAGTGGTCGTGGATCTCTATCGAGATGATACGACCGCTGGCACCCCATCCTGAGCTCAGCACATGATTCATAAAGAAGTTCCATTTAGTTTCATGGAGAAAACTTCTCACGAATAGGTAAGAAAATATTGGGACAGTGAGTTGATCAACTACCTACTAAATGCCATCCCAATGCTCTATACAAGGCGTGGAGGGAGTTTGAATACAAAGTCCATTGTAATGCGCTCGTTTCACTCCAGGATGGTAAGAACTCTGAAGTCATCAGGCTTCTTTGTCTCTGCCCCTTCACTTGACCCAGCCGGATAAACACTTGGATACATACTAAACCTTCTCTTTTCGTCCCCGACCATAATAATATTCCAGCCCGGTGTCGTTTGTCTTAATTTACTGTCGGGGTTGCATGCCTGGCAGAACTATGTTCCTCCAATGCGCCACTTTTTAATATGAATTGGAGACACATTTCAAAACCATTCACGAAGCCGTCGTCTCTAATAGAAAAATCCATTTGTTTACCTTCCTCAACCTTTTCTGTGCTCTCCGTCATGAGGTCTTCTAGTTAAGCCCATAAAAATTAGATCTACAAGTATCGTTAAGTAGTGGAAGCTAACAAAAGTGCTCTGACATCGTCAGCTAATTTTAATCTCATAAATGAATAATGGAAGTTATTATTGTCTTTTATATAAACCAAAGAGCACATGGGCTTCCACTATAAACATCAGCTACCTGTTCTTACTTGGATGGTGAGTCAATAGTGCAATCATAATCCTTAGTGGTTATCTTCCTCTTTGCCCTTAGTTTAATATACGGGTGAAGCAAATGTTTTAAGACTCTTATGGTGATAAATAATATCGGCAAGTCGCCTCATACAAATGTACCTCCAAGTCTTCGTCCCGAAAATTATGACAGAGGTTCCAGTCATGGGTAGGGATAATTCGGCTCGTGTTTTGCTTCAAGCGTAGAAGCATACGCCCAGCTCCTCACTTATGTTTGCATCGTGCCCAGCTAAACCTTAGTATGAAACATCCATTTGTCAAACGCCAAACCCTGGTTGCCCTCACAGCGTGTCAAAGCGAGAAGGCGTGGCTTTTCAGCAGTGTTTTGAGCTCCCTCACCTGCCAGTCCTCAATTTTACTTCCCTTTTCTGATTAAACGTTGAAGTGGTCTTACTATTTTGAAATTAGCTACCATCAATTCATGAGTGTCTTACATAATCTTGGAAACTCATGCCTGTGCGTAGTTGGTTGTTCCCGATTTACCATGCCTCTACCTTGAGGATCACATAAATGCCATCGAATAAACAACGTAGAAATCCCTCGGCTCAACTGAGCTCACATTTATTGAACTTATGATGATCTTGTAAAAGTCTCTTGACACAGGCAGTATGTCTCATCACTCCTGGCCTTTAAGCTTCGAGTACAGAATATCATTCTGATCTGAGGAACAATGACAAATCAGTCAAGTATGACGAAATACACAGTTCATCAAGTCCATGAAAATTATTTGGGCGATGGTGACGAAGATCACTGAAACTCATAATGCGATATCTCGTCTGAATGCAGTCTTAGACGATAGATTCACTAATCCTTCTTTGATGGTATACGACCTCAGGTTAATCTTGAGAACCTTTTGCACCCTGAATTTGAGTCGATAAATCAGTAATCAGAGGCAAGGATATTTATTCTGAATGATGAAGCCTTATTCAAGCTATGGTGTCACCTGACCTCTAGTACCATCTTCTTCTTCTGAAATAACAGGCGCTCCCAGTGAAATATTGGGCTAATAAATCCCCCATCCACGACTCACTTGGCGAGCGCTAGCTCTTTCAAATGTTGGTACGTCTATAAGATTGGCGAAGTGGGGTTGTACCGGGGACTAAATCAATGGAAAATCTATCTCTCGTGCAGGTAAACTGGAAGATGGTGGGAACATCTGAGAGATACTTACCGCTGGTGGGTCCATACAATCTGCAAACCCAGTTTGCTCGTTGTCAACTATGGAGCTGAATGCACACCTGACCTTTTGAAGTAAGCATCTGGCATAAGTAAATCAAATGCAGTGCCGCGCTCAGCTCTCCATGAAACCTCTTTGGTAGTCTCGATTAGTCTAAATATCACATAGTAAAAAACAATCATTGAAGCATGGTTTTTAATAAACCAATCCGTCAGAATCACGTCAGCATGGGGGATCTACTATTATCGAATCATATATCTTAATGAAAACAAGCTGCCCTTAGCATGGTTGTGGGTTCTCCTGTGGGGTGTCTTCAAGCAGCCAGTAGGCCCCAGTCGTCGACACAAATTGCAACATCTCCGTGAAATAAAAGAAATTATGCTAATACCGTTGTGATACCGTGCGCCACGTCACGAGGCCGAATAATATGCACATCGGCGTGGGGTATAAGCTCTGCACAGTCATAACATAAGCTGCCTCACCGGGTGGTAGATCTCTCTTATTCTCACTGCCTCCCAGCATGGTGTGGCTATCCGTGCTAAAGGGCCACACGAGGTTTACTTGCATGTCTGCGTATCGATTACCAGTACCCCTGGCCCAGCTGGGCCGAGACACGATTAAGGACTCTGGTACGTTGGATCGCGATAGTGATCCCTCTTGAAATGTCTGTGCCGCCATAGCCCAGCATGTATTATCACGGCGCGTAGTGACCATCATGGGTCTTGCCTCAACGTCCCTGGCCGACGAAACATATCAAACTGCAGACCAAAAATGGCGCTGTGACTACTCCGCCGTCCGAAGTGAGATCCATGACATGTCCACCTCTCGGCGCATCTTTGCAAACACGTCTTGTCCCGGATCCTCTGTTGCCGAAGATCGGTGACTTCCTCTTTGGTTGAGTCTGATTGAGGTCCCATAAGACAATCCATGTATGATCGATAGCAGTGTCAGCATGGGGAGTCTGTCTCCCTCTAGGCGAAGTCTCGTCGATGATATGTTGGGATGTTGATTGAATTTGAAACAAAGCCTCCAGGCTCCCAAAATCAGTATCGAAACCTCTCTTCTTGTTGACCTCTGTTCGCGACCAAATTGGAATGAAATAAGATAACTCTCCCCAGACTCTTTTGCTGTGCTCAGAAAGCTGTCATCTTCATACAATTAGTCTCAATCTAACCTCTTGGTCTCAACAAAGTGAGGCAAAACTGGTGTGAAAAAGCAGCCTTGAGGCTATTAGTGCCAGCACCTGTGTCTCCTATCAGCCACCACTTCATACACCTTCCGGCGAGAAAACAGGCTATCTGACTCATCCTTATCGGACACATGCCCTCATCAAAATCTTCTACCGTGTCATCTAGCCGGGATAAAGCCTACATGGATCGTGACCATAAGCCTTGCTCAAAGTCTGAACTTTGATCAGCATTAACATGATGAAACCTCTCGGTGGTCGAATAGCAGCTCTACTAAGATTCTCCCACTCATAAGTGAGTGCATCGAACTTTCCACGGCTGTGGGTTCTCGATCTACCAGGCACATCAGGAAGAATAACTATTTTCAAAAATCAATAAGCGATTTAATTTCGGAATAAGGTGAGAAGGTATACAAAACCATGGATGAGTTACCGCAGCCAATGTCTGACTTGAATTTAGAACCTAGTGCTCGTGCCAAGTTGTGAACCAGAGCAGGAAACTTTCTCCCAATTCTGGGTGGTCTGCACCCTAGTAATCCCAACATGCAACCATAGGAAATACACAATGGAACCACGAAAGAAGTAAGCACTAAGATACACAATACCTCAATTATAACAAAGAAAAATCACAACCGACCTATCAAAATGCAGTGCATGTATTTGCTAATAAGGACTCATATAGGTTCAATTTTCATCTCAAGAGCATTCTAGAATGTTGTGAATTTAGGTTACAAAATAATCAGTGGGTCCAACAAGCAAAAGATAGATAGATGAAGATGAAATCTTCATAATTGACAGAAAGCGGTGTTAGATAAACTGCAAAGGTAGGTACTCACAATTACCAGACCTGAGACCAGTTGCTTCAATAGCGTGAGATAGCAAATCTCGAGTGGTGACATCAGAGTATAGGAAAGTAATGTTTTATTTTTGAACTTTCTTTCTGGCTGTCATCCACTCTTATTAAGGTTCCCAGTTAAAACATTTCACAAAACCCGACTTTACCGAGTCAAAACAGCTATGAAATTCATGCTAAAAAAATTGGCCGTCGTGATTTTTTAAGAAAATTATAACACAAAATTGTTCCTGATATAAAATTGAGCATAAAATACATATAATATCATGTAGTAAATAACCATGAAAGTACCATAACCATAATGTTGGAGATACTACGGCTAATCGAAACCAACAAATGTGCCGTACCATATGCCCATCATAAGCGGAACAGTTAAGCCCAACCTCACTGACACACGTGGCATTAATGACCGGATTGCAATGCGACCATCCGTGGCAGCTAATAAACTGCCCGGGTGCTTGGAGCCATCATGGCAACTAATAAATATGGTTAAACGATATCGCGTGACAACTAATAATAAACGCCAGAGTGGCTTAAGTATCGCGTCTTAACTAATGACATTAGTTAAAGGCGCCGACCATCACGTGGCAACTTCATAAACCTTTGGGTAAACCGACCATCATGGCAATAATAAACTTTTCGGGTAAATCAGGCATCTATTGATCAGATAATGTATAATGGTTCACTTACTCATAGCACCTTTCACGATAATATTACAATCATTTAAAATCTCAAATCTCTTTCTTAAAGCGATGAGGTTTTCAGTGGTTTAAAGCCCTCCCACATTACCCAACATATTTAAATACAGACTCATCATGAACTCGATAAAACTTCCAAATATTTTAAAATGTTGACAAAATTACGCAATAAATGATAACTTGTTTTATATGAAAACAGGTCGTTGTTATGCATAACCAACCATTCGTCAAATGATATATTTATTAAATAATTAACCATAATTATATGCCAATATAATACTGAAAACATTTCAAAACATATAAACCGCTCGGTGATCACAGGCGCTGGAGTCATGCTCCCTTCCACAAGGATGATCTCCGTGGCGTGAATTACACATGGCCATAAATAAGAACACTCTTAGGCTCGATCGCGAATAACAACATTGGATGCCCAGAAGACCTTAGAGTACTTTTAAACTATGAAACCATCTAAATTGGACAAGCGGATCAATTACCACGAAGTATTAACCACATAGACGAAATTTTCGGAAATTAAGACTTTTCACGAGACTAATTTCTGAAATTGAACATTGATGGTCATAAAAACATCCAATTTGCTAATCCATCTTCAATTTCCAAACATTAATTTTGTACTCAATTTAGGTCCACCGTTCATTAATTACCCTAAACCATTGAAGTGATAACCAAGCGACTTTTTGCAAAATTCATGACATATCAATGTTCAAAGAGACCAGGAACACATCGGTACCCTCACCTTGGTTAAGGTTCAACGTGGTGGCGAAAAACTAGATCAACGGTCGGCCAACTTTTGTTTTTGTATCTTTCAAGCGGTGAGAAATACATAAAGGGGACCCGCGGAAATGAGTTGGAGGGTCAAATGGTGGAAAGGAAGTGTGAATTAGGCACAGTGGCGGAGAAAATCTGGCCCGATGACCGGGCTGGCGTAGCGCCATGGACCAATCGGCGTTCCGTGTGTGTGAAATTTACGGCGTCTGGCGTCCTCTCTCTGGCGTGATGTGCAAGGTGGTGTGATGCCTCCCGGCTGGCTGAAACGACACGAAAATGAATTAACGACCCGGTTCCGATTCAAGGTTTGAGGATTCTCGGCGGGTTTGGGGCTCCAAATGGTTGTGTTAGAGCTAAGGTTCTCTGGCATGCAAAACTATGTTTCACCACTGGTACCTCGATGCTTTGATCGTATGACGACTTGGCGGCTGCTAAAGTACCGTTGTTCCGAACTCCGAAGTATGCGCTTCGTCGTAAGGCGGATTTGGCGACCATTTGTCTAACGAACTCATGTCAATAGAAGGCCTGAAATAGTATGCCGATCAACCCAAAACGCCATCCTTGAAAAAAGTCAACCACAGGCCCACAATACTAATTGTTAGGTGTAAAACTTGGTCAGCGTTTTAGCTTGTATTATTGGTAAGGGTCGTTGGATTGAGGTTGCTCAAGCTCACCCATTGAAACTCTCACAGGATGAAATGCAGCGTTGGGGACCTTGGGGCGGTGGCACAATTGCAATGAAAATTTTATGCTCGCCACAGTGTAAGCACCATAGTTATTACTTCTAGAGATCGAGGGGGAGGATATGGACCTTAGCATAAGTGACGAAGGAGAAGTCAACATGGGAGGATGAAACACCGTCCCTATGAAGCATTTCCCTCACTTGAAACTAGAGACCGTTATGGGAGTGATGGTAGTATACATGGATACGATAATATAAATTTTACAGGATGAAATGGTTGGCATTAGTGGTGCTGTAAATGGGCAGAAGGTAATTTTTTGAGGCTAAGGATGGGAGTCAAATTTTCAAGTGACCTTGACTAATGGATGCACGAAAATAAGAGGAATTAGAATAAGCAAGAATAAAGGTTGCAGTCGGTTTGGCTGATGGAGTTTGTTGCTTGAGTTAGTAGATTTTGCTTTAGGGTTAATAATATTTAATATTTAATTTTATTCAACCTTTATTTTTTGTGAGTTTGCTGTTTTTTGAGATGATGTGTACTAAATCTAGGAAAGTGGGTGATGGTAGGATTATATTTAAATAATATCATTGACGAATAAAGATAAGGATGGGCTTTTTATATAATTTTCTTTCAAATTATCACCAAACCTGCCCCATCACTTTGGCAAAAATTATTCCACTTTATTGGGACCTATCACAATTGTTCCTGCCGTATAAAATAATAGCCACTTCGTCTATAAACTCACTGTTAAAAGTCATTTACCTAGTTAAGAAACCCGATGTAAATATGAAGACTTTTGCAGCATATAGGATATCACAAATCATGATAATATTTTTTCCTTTTCCAAAAGTTAAATTGAAATTTATTTTATTCTACATAAAAGATTATTATTACAAAGAAGTGCATGGGTTAATATGTGTAGAAAAGACCTTCATTACTGATGATCATTCTTGTACCAAATCTAGGTTTATCTCAAGACATCTTGCTTTTTCAGAAAATAAAAGTTAGATGTATTTATTGTCTTTTATTCTATAGATTGATATAGCTTTAAGTCTACCTTATAATATAAAATGTTTGCCTAATTGCCAGAATTTGTGCATTTTGCTTTAAATGCAATATTATTCTACTTGATAATAAGCCATATAATGAATGGGAACTACACAGATTACAAGCTTCTTATAGTCAAAAGTGTGTTAATGTAGGAATTTGTGCACCTTCATTTATAGTGTCAGTATTGCTTATGTGATTATGAGCCAATCATATAATGAATATTTTATTAGAGGATTATATATATATATATATATATATATATATATATATATCTGTCCAGGATTCATCAATTTGTTTTTCAATCAGGAAGGAAAATATGTCCCCACAAAATTCCATAAATCCTATACCATTAAATTCATCTTACTCCTAACACCATTTCTAGTTCGCATTTATAAGTTTAAAGTAATTTCATTTATATTTGATTTTCTTGGTATGTTTGATTCTCGAAAATTTTGAGAAAATAGAAGGAAAAAAAATTAGGAAGGAAAAAAAAGAAAAAAAAGGAAAAAATAGAATTAAATTTCATAAATATTTTTATTTACCACCTCCAAACCAATTTTAATTGTTTATACCAATATTCCATCGTCAACTATAGATATTATGAAGTATATTTATCACTCCATTTGTTAAATTCTTTTTAGTCCGATTTACATACTAAATAATATATTAGTTCTTTTATTATAATTGAAAAAGATCTCTGCTTTAATTAAAAAATGGAACATTTATTTAAAAATGTAAAATATAATTTTACTTTCTCTTTTAGGTAGAAAAGTCATTGCATTACTAATTCTAGTTGTGAGGGCAAAGTCGATGTAGTAATAATTGTTATCAACGACTGATTCGAATCTGGCCCAATATTCACATCAACAACAGTGGACATCATGACAGTTTTGAAACAAGGAATTCCATAAAAAAGTAAGTGTATGTGCTCAATTCATAAAATTCTAGTATTAAATAATAAATATAATGAATTTAACAAAATTAAAATAATTTATGTTATTTTTATATATTATTCAAAAATGTTTTCTCACTTGCAAATTAAAATCATATATTCATTTAGATATAATTATAAATTTTCGTTACAAATCGTATGCATGAATAATAAAGAATCCAGTGAGGATTTCCATGAGGTTCTCCCCTTAATCCACTAAGTAAACCATCATGTGTCGGGAAGAGTAAAGTCAAGTGGTTGGGATTCTTTTGGTTCTTCATGGAGGTGTTGTCCTTCTTCTCTCTCCTCTTACGAATGCTGGAGACTGGAACTCACAATTGTTGAATTATATGAGATCTTGCATCATCTCCTCATACCCTAATGGTCCTTGAAGTAGTAGGACTTCTTCGGAAGGTATAGACTTCCTTTGTTTCAACTTAGAGGCTTAGGGAAAAGCGAAACATCAGATTGAGTATAATATAATGAGGAATCATTATTCTTACCTATATTCTTGCTTGAGTGAATGTCTTGCAAGTGGTGCTCGTCAGTATAACATGTGTTTCTCAACACTAGGAGAAAGACGAGGATGTCGAGCAGTCCACTAACCCCTTATGTTTGTAATCCGGATCCCGAATTAAAGATGGGTAATGCAATATCATCTTGGTGGCGTCGACTCTACACATCTCAAGATGTGTTGAACACCATCTTGCCAGGTAGAACACTGTAGAAAAGGTTTGGGGACATCAGAGTGAACACTTTTGTGAGCTGCTTATCTGCCTGAGAACCCCTAGAAAAAACCTTTATGACTCTCATATCTTTACTTTTCTTTTTAAAAGGAGAGAAAGGTATCGAGAGAACATAGATCCAATGAGATGAGGATTCAAAGCATGCTACATCCAGTATGATGAATATATTGTAGTGAGTTTGATTCAGTATCATACCAGTGAGTGATCTTTTTATTGGCTAGAAGATTACTTTTCTTTTAGGACATGTTTGGTACCTTTTCGCTCCCTACATAGCTATAAGATTGGTACCACTATTGAGCTTTATCTAGGTGATCTTACTTAGGGTCTGGAGTAAAGGTCCTTCTGTACTTTGTCGTATCAAATTGAACTTCTTTGTCAGAAGTTCTTCACATATTGACTTGAAACCTGAGTGTGGGACTAGTTTTCATTGAAGTCAAGTAAAATCCCTTCTTTAATGAAAGCAAACTTTCAGGCTTTCTAGGTGCTCATGTATTCCCTGAACTATTCTACCTCCTGCAAGGACGATGGATCAAAGACTATGACCTGCTCTTGGGTACAATTACTTCCCATGTCCATCAGTAAGAAATGTGATATACTCCTGGTATATCCCACCGCAGAGTACTTAGTTGAATACTCTTGCTAAGCTCTTAAACTTGTTTAACCTAAAAGTGTTTTGTATTTTATTCAGCTAGTGAAGCCATGCTTGGGAGACGATCATCTCTTTGTGTTTCATTTAGGATTATTGAGTCAAAACACTTCTGAATAACTGATAATGTCAGGCGGGATGATTCTTCTAAATCTTTTGAAGGGCTCACGAGTTTGACTACAAACTATCCTCTAAGGTCCAGTTCAATTGGATGTTGGTTCGTTTCGGTATCGTTCGAACTTCCTCGGACTTGGTCCTTCCTTCTTTGTTCACTATTATTTAAATATAGTGGGGACTACTAAAATGTAGAAAGTGTTTAAATGGTTGCTTGCCTCAGGATCTCGCAAGGAGTCATGAGAACCCCGTCATAAATGGCCCAGATTCGAGGATGTGGCAAGTCATTATGACTTTGCATAGATGTACGCTTCCCAAAGCTATGTATGTCATTAGGTCTATGGAAAGTTCAAGCCTCTAAATGTTGAAATTGATTAAGTTATGTGAGGCGAAACGGTTTGTTTCATAACTGGATTACTTTGTCCTTTTGAAATACATTCTACCATATGTTGAGGGTTATCATTTCTTTATCCTTGCCATGGAAGTCCTCTTATCTAATAGAACTTCTTAGAACATCACAACACTTCAACATGTTTTTCAAGTGGGTGATAGGTATAGCCCAGTTCAGTGATGTGGTCTACCCTTCCTTGCTTCTTGTGGAGTTACTTACCATGTCAATTTTCCTTTTTCGATTTAGAGATCGATGAGGCTCAGCTTGGTGCAGATCACTAATGCAGATAACACTTTAAAAGTCATCAATTGTGATTGTTTGATTTGTGTTCTTAACTAGTCAATAAGACTTAATCTTGTGCATGATTTTCTGTCATCATCATATTGGTTAAGGACACCATCATCAATATTGATATCTAGACTTTCATATCAAAGGTTTATTAAGCTGCGCATATAATGTAAGCAGATAAGTTGAACTTTTCTAAAAAATGACAAAAAGGTAAATTGCCTCTGTTAAAAAGTTGCAGCTTCAAGTACCCAATCTAGATTATAAACATCTCGCCATTGGATTCACCTTGCGAAATCTAGTTACCTAGGAAAATTTCGTCAAATTCTGAGATAGTCGGATTTTTCACGTTTTTCGAGGTGACGGGTGTCCCATCCCTAAAAATGAAATTTTTAAGAAAATTTTGAAAGTTGAAAAACAATTTAAATAAAGTTCATATAAATCATTGAACTGTCAGGAATGAAATTAATGGTTTAAGGCAAAAAACAGAACCCGATAAAATGGTGATACATTAGCCTGGCGATGAGTCAATGTCAGGCATAGTGCCCTAAAATCATAATTTATCTTTTGTAGTGAAATTTTTTTACATATTTGATTCTTTATACATAGTAATTTGTATAATTTAGTAAATATCATAAAATCCCAGTTTGTAATGTAACACTAAATCCCAGTATATAAAACTTGATTTATAAAGAGATGATCAGATTATGAGTAATAAACTAAATTATCAACAGTAAATCAAAGTAGGGGATCTTTGATCTATAATACTACTAATCGGTCCTTGGAGCAATCAGGAAATACAGATAATCTTGATGGATTACGGTAGTGATAAATGAGGTGCTTTGTAATCTAATTACATAGGAATGAACCGGACATGGATTCATCTTAAACCTTCGTTACTATTAAGAGTTAGCAAGTGTAACAAATAATCTGTGCATGTGATCTTAATCTGATACTTATGAACTCTTGTCTATTTCAATTGGGCCTTTTGGTTGTAGGTTAATATGCATCACAAGACAGACCTAATTCTTATCTTAGAGGCCCATTGGTGGTGGCTAGGAATGTCCCTGCAAATATGGAATCAAACTGCTTCTTGAGAAGCTAGGATGGTGGTTCATTAAGTATCAGTCTGGTGAAACAGTTTGAGCTCTCTAATTTATAACGAGTTTATAAGTGCTTTATTCGCCTAGTGAATTAATATGGAACTTAAGATAAAGATATTACTAAGAGGTGGCAGGTGAGTTTCACCTATCTATTGATAGACCAATTTTGAGGATTGAATTGCATGTAATGATGATATCAATGCAGGTAGCAGGTATCACTAAATGCAGGAGTATTATGGTGTGATTAGTTTGAGATTTTAGTGGAATATCTTGGAACTAATAATTAGGTTCAATTGACTAAAGAGAGTTTAATTAATTATCAAATTTAGTGGGCTTGGAGAATTAAATCCATGGAATCCCCAAGACACTTCTCATCAAAACATGTATGAAGGATTAAATTAACAAAAATCCTTGGAGAGAATTTATAGTTTGTAAAAATTTATTTGTAGAAATATATAATAGTATTGAATAATTAAATGTTATTAATTAATTATTGATTAATTAGGCTAATAATGTTATATATGGATAAACGATTAATTTGATGTACTTGATGATAATTATTGAATTGAGTAATTAATAGTAAGTACTATATGGATAGACTTGATTAATTTGAAAGTAATCCTATTTATTTTTGGTCACTTAATTTGAATTAATTTAGTTCAATATTTAAATATGCCCTTGAGTCAAACAGTTGAGATCAAATTCAAGAACATATTATAAATAGAGGGCGAAAACCAAAATGATGGGTGATCAAAAAATTAGAGAAAAAAAAAAGAGAGTTTGCTTTTTGCCTCCATCTAACCTCTGGTCTCAAAATATGTGTTGAGAATATCAAAGTTAAAATAAAACCTTTACAATTGTCCATTAAACACCGTACCACATGAGTGAAGGCGACTTGAAGATAAGTAGAAAAAAATCAAAAGGATCTTAGGTTATCAACTTCTACTTATGGAAAAATCTCATAATTTAGTTAGGCCAATTCTTCTTTGTGTTTGTGATTAGTACCATGTACTAAGTTAATAAAAAGAGTTTTCAATAATTTTTAAATTCTTTGGACCAAGTCTTAAAACATAAACTTTGTTTTGAACTTTGAAAACACTTCATTTGGTATCAGGCTGGTCTATATTGTATATATAATGCATGTATGTAGGCATTCTTGCATTGTTGATAATCTTGTGGATGTATATTTGAGCATATATTGATGAATGTTTGAATCTGCGGAATTTTGAGGCTAGTCAATTGCTGGTGTTTTGGGTTAAGGGTTTGTTGATTTTTTTAGTCGCGTATAGAAGGGCGCTGCGCGTTATGAAGAATTAATCGGAATAGAACCTTGTGGATCAAGTTACAAGAACTCTGAAAAGGTGTTCAGTCACTTAGAGGACTGGTTTTGAGAACCTTATCCTCACACCCTTTAAAACTTAGTGAAATTAGTGTGATGGTGCTACTAGAAAGCATATATTTATCTTTAACCGTGAAAATGTTTTTCTCTTGATTCTTTATACATGTGTTATATGATTTACTAAATATAAAGAAAATCTCAAGTTTATTAATGTAACTATAAAATCACCCAGCATATAACAGTTATCTGTGAGATGATCAGAGTGATAATAAACTAAAATGTCCATAATAAATCAGTAAGGGATCTTTGATCTATAATACTACACAATGGTCCCTTTGAACATTAAAATGTAGTATCTTGATACGGATTACGAGTATTTGTGATGACTAAAATGGAGATTCTTTATGTATCCCGATTACATGGGGCAGGAGGATGGGGACATAGGTTAAACTCTTGTAATATCTTAAATTACTGTTAAGAGTTTAGAGTGTCGCTAGATGATCATATCAGATTGATCTTATTCTTGGTACTTGCTTGAACCACATCTGTTCAATTGGGCCTTTTGAGTTCATGGTTTCTGATCTGTCCTAAGACGAGGCCTAATACTTATAATCTTGGGAGGCCAGCTGAATGAAGTGTTCATTTTTTCTCTACGGATATGTAATCACAGTCACTTTAACGAAGAGCCAGGATGGTGGATTTCAAGTGTCAATTCTAGAGCTGAACAATTTAGAAGCTCTAATTTATAACAGGTTTATAGATCTTGTTCATAAGAATTAATGGAACTCCAGGATAAAGATATCTAGAGGTAAAGCGGTATTTCACCTACCTCTAATAGTGGACCAATTTTGGAGGGATTGGATTATGTAATGATTATATTCGATGGGCTAACTTATTATCATTTATTAGTGAAATTCGTATTAGAGTTCGATTTCAGATTTTGGTGGAATAATAAACTATAAATTAGTTTAAATTGACTAAAGTTTAATTAATTATCAAATTTATTGGAGCTTGGAATTACAGGTCCCTAGGTCCCCGGGCCACCTCTGTAAAACATTCTTATATTAAATTAACAAAGAAATCCTTGGAGGACATAGTTGTAAAGAGGTATTTCATATAACTAAAGTAGTGTGGATAATTAAATGTTAATTATTAATTGTGAATTAATTAATTATAAATAATCTATATGGATAAAGCAGGTGAAAGTGAAATTAACTATGTATTTAATTATTGAATTAGTGTGTAATGAAATTACTAAATAAGATGAAATGGTTAATTTGAAATTAATTTGGAGATTTATTTTTTGGGTAAGCAATTTGAATTAATTTTAAATTCAATATTTAAATATATATATTGATCGATGGTTTAAAGTCAATTCAATACATATTATAAATAAAATAAAACCCTAGGCATCAATGGGTGATAATTAGAGAAAAAAAAGAGAAAGTTTCACTTTTTTGCTTCCATCTAACCCCTCTCGATCTCATAATGTGAAATATCAGAGTTCACAAAAACAAAGTATTTGCTACAATCTATTAAGCCCATGTTTTAGTGAAGAGGCTTTGACTTGGAAGATCGTGGAAAACATGGAAAAATAAGGATCTCATTGAGGTTGTAGCCACACTTGCCGAAAATCTCCTTAATTTGATTGGGAGTAATTCTTCTTTATTGTGTTTGGTGATTAGTATCACATGTCTCACTGGGGATAGTAAGAAGTTTCGCTGAGTTTTCAAAATTTATTGGACCAAAATCTTCATTTACAAACTTTGTTTTGAACTTTTGAAAACCTTAGTCCGTGCTTTGATTATTATAAGTCAAGTTAAAAATAGGATGTTAACATATGTCATCTAGAGTTTCCTGCTGTGACATTGGAAAGAGGAGAGAAGAAATCTGAATTTCTTTAAGCGATTCTCTGGGTGTAGTCTAGAGTCAGTAAACCAAGAATTAAAATTAATCTCCTCATTCAGAGGCTACATCTACCATTACCAAAGACAAAGAATTTCTGAAGATCGAATGAGATTTAAGGAAATCAAAGGTTTGAGCAGGAGGAGATCTTGAGACTTCTACAGAATTTCTACCATCGAAGAAGTGAGGTTCTTCTGTTTGCTTTATTTCCTTTGGGCTGATTTAAGGGCTATTTATGGACATTTTCAGATTCATTTAGGGGATGATCTGGGATTTTTTTGGGTGTTTTATGGCATGTTTTTGTGGCTTTGATTGGACTATTGTATTAATTATAACATTTAAGAAATTATTGGGAATGTTTGGAGTTGTTGGGGTTGATCTAATTTGTTTTAGGTGATTTTATGCTGGTGGGTTCATATGACTTCCTGTTGAAATTTGTTGGCACAGGTTATGGCATCTTTAAGAGGTTATTGTAAAGTCTTTTGGAGTTAATTTGAGAATGGAATTGTTTTGGATAGATTTTATGGCATGTTTTTGTAGCCTAATTTGGGGCTATTTGTAAACATTTAGGGGTTGTTTAACTGATTATGCTTTATTTAAGTGTTCAGGAATGTTTGGGAGTTGTTTAGAGTGATCTGGATTGTTTGAAACGGGGTTGTAGTTTGATTGAGTATTCATAACCTAGGGAGCTGTTTGAGGACTAATACGAGTTAAAGTGGAAGCTGTTTAAGGAGTTATTACGAGTTAGTATAATTTATTTTAAAAGCTTATTATATAACTTGTTTAGGAGACCGTTATAAACGTTGAAATTTCTCATTGTTCTTACACATTGGGTATATTATTAGTGGTCTTAAACTCATCTATTTTAATCATTTTTGAAAAACTGTTTTGTATTTTCAGTTTGTTTAATGTAAAATATGAATATTTTAAACTTTGTGTTTTGTGGTTTGAATTAAAGAAGGCACAATAAGAAAGAAGAAAAAAAAACAATTAATGAGTCTTTGTTCTTTGACGAACTCTGTTGTGATAAAGCACGATCAACTAATAGGAAAGAGCTATGTCTGATAAAAAAGCGATTGTGTGTGAGAAAATGGGAAGAATAATGAGTCAAATTTGAGAACCAAGAGTTGATGTTGGGACAGGGTTTTAGGCGGGATATCATGAGAAAGCGGGAAATCTGTGACACTAATTATTTAACATGAAAACCTTGTTGGGGCGAAAAAGAGCTTAATGAAGAATTTACTCATCGCTGACAAGTGTGTATGTGTTGACCAGAAGAAAAGTTTGTTGTGACGCTGGGGAGTGTATGTCGACGTGGGAAGGCCTTTCAGGTCGTGATGATCAGATAAGCTGAGTCGTATTCAGAGATCTGCCCAGTGACTAACTGGCACAACAAAAGATCTATGTTTGAAGCATAGCTATTTGAAGAGATGTTTTGATGTCAGAGGGGATCTTAGGTGCAACTTCAATAAATCTGCCTTTAATAAATGAGTCTGCAGATACCTCCCACCTGATAGCTATTGAGAAAGTCCTTTATATAAACAGATCATGACGATCAAAGAGTCGGGCGCTCTGCGTTGCGGTGTGACATCGTATTGAAGGCTGGTTGCGCATCAGTAAAACGCAACAAAGAATGATTCGTGGAGACCAGACTTTATCGTGATTTCCCGGATCGTGTGAAATCTTGACAGCTACAGTATTGTTTACAACAAGAGACTGAACATAAATCGTATAGCATGAAGTGAGATTGGGTGACACTAATTTGGCGAAACGCCGCCGAAGCGTATCATGACGAGGTATCTGTCATGACGCGACCGGATAGATCCGGAACCTTAGGCGGTTGCTAAGGGCCAGAAGATCTATGGCGACGGAGAAACTGTGCGTGATGAGTCATATCTTCGAAGAAAGAATCTTGTCGCGATGAATCGAGCTGAAACGGCAGGAGCGGTGCGACGGTGGCGCATATTTGCGGAGACCTAAGTGAGTTAGAAAACTCTGTCAGCGATAGAAGACTTCAGGGTCCCAGTGAGAGAAACCATTCTGAAGGCCAAAATTGCAGAAATCTAAATGTAAACATCGATTTTGAGCCCGACTTTTAGGACTCTCATCAAATGATAAATTTTGAAAAACAAGCGAATTGATGTTGGACAGTACCTAGGCATCTGGGGTTGGGGATCTTTTATTATTATATTTTCTTTTATTTTCTTTTGTTTTTTATTTTATTTATTTTCTTTTAGTTTCTTTGAGATTAGATTGTAGAATTTCAGTTTGTTTCTGGACCCGAAAATGACAATTCAGTGGAAGTTTAGGGTTAAGTTAAATTTTGAAGTTATTATGATTCTTGTGGTCCAGTGAACTTGGAAAATGTAGAATTCATTTCTTAGTTGATTGCATGCGATTGATTTTTCATATCGATGTTACTGAGGTGGCTCGTTGCTAATCAGTTTTGAGAAATAACCTAGCCAGACATTCGTGCAGTTATATTATTTCACGCATAATTAGAAGAAATTTCTGGGTTTGGAATTTTGAATTCATTGATCAGTGATGTTCCTAAAATTCGGGTGTTCCCAATGCATAGTACCCATAAGTATTGTTGTCTGGCTCATTTCAGGGCATAGGTATTTCGAGAGATGGAAGTCTGAGCAGAGTAGTTACTTTAGGGTATGCTAGAATAATATTAGAAGAGACTAATAGATACGGTTCCTTGAATGATTTAATTTACTCAGGTTTGAGTGAGTGGGTGAATATCAATTAATCAATTAGAGATCTGTAGTGGAGAATTGTCTTTGATTCTGGGTATTGACTCATTGAGATCGGAAAGCGGAGTTAGGGCACAGGGCCGCCTGGGATACTACATTTTTTTATATATAAACAATTTGAACTTATAACATAATCAGCTCTCATATACACCACTTCCAAAACCACCACCCGAGTGGTATTATCAAAATCTATACACATATCTTGAGTGTACATATACAGCGCGCTTTTACATTTACAATGAAGCCAGCGGGACATCATGATGAGCCTCTTAGTGTCTTTGGCTGCAGGCAGCCTTCTTGGAAAATCATGAGATTTCCTCCTTTATGCGTACACGGATTAAAAACCCGTGCTAAGCTTTAAACTTAAAATTGAATATATATGTATGCATTACACATTTAAAGCATAAAACAATAATGAATGAGTATAATGAAACTCATATAATGAACTTATCAATTTCTTATGCTTCATAACAAGACATGCTTGTCGGATCTCCCATCGAGTTACAGGCTTATTGCCGTATATTTTCTGAAGCATGCAGTACTTCTTATCTTATACTTACTCGGAACTTACATTATAGCGGACTTGTTCTTCATTAGATCTCACAAGGACAGCATGCCTATAGATTTCCTCGTATGCGAATCTTGAGCTTATACATTATATAACTATACTTATCTCCATTAGGACATACTTATTTAAGTTCTGGTATCTGGTACTAAGACTTATACCTATACTTGGAAAGAGTGCCTCACATACTCATACTTCTGTCTCTTATACTTGTTTGAATCTCCCATAGGAGTTACAAAGCTTGTAACCTGCGGAGAATTGCCCTTAGATTTCACAAGAACTCCTTACCTCTGTGAGGCTTATCCATATCACCATAGGGCTTATCTTATACTCACCAGTTCACTTGTTCGGATTATCAGTAGGTACTCTGGAGATATTCTGAGATCATATCTTGAGTGTGGAACTTGTTCTTATCTGAAAGTACTATTAAGTACTTCCTTGTTCAAATGTCCCAAAGACATACTTTGTGCTTATATCAAATATATTTAATTAAATGTACCGGCGTTTTAACTTATACTCATATGAAGTGCCCGTAGGTGCTACTAAGTTTATCGCTTGCCAGAGACATACGAGTTGCGAAACAAGAATCTTAAAAATTGAAAATTTAAATTCTGAGAAATTGCACGTAGGTACTACGAACTTATACTTATTCTTGTATTCAGACATATATTTGAAATAACTACGGATCTATAGCAGTATTCTGAGAAAGCTTATTCTTGTATTTGGGATGCGGAAGTACCGTAGTGGGTAAAAAAAAAAAAAAAAAAAAAAACATGGGTGTTTTACTGCCACAGTGCATGGGTCTTATAGACGGATCTGAGAATTGCAGTGGGTGCTCTGGAACTTATACTTATACTTAGGTAATCTATACTTGTACTGCGATTAATGCCAAAAGTTGATTTTGAACCCTATATTAGATAGAGTTTGATTGCACTTTTTGGCCATTAATCATCAGTATACCAATTCAAGTGTTCTAGTCTTCTTAAGTAACATATACCCATTTAAGAGGTGTGCATTTTGTTTCTGGAGCACCGCACTTTTGGAGTTCAATGTCAGAATAATGGCGAATCATGAAGTTTAAGACTCAGTCTGTATCAATCAGCCAAAATCATTGAGAAAACAGAGACAAAATGAAGAAAATGTGATCACGGGTTGAAGGCGGAGCAATGCAGTGAAGGATCGGCTCATTTGGAATTTTCGCTAAGCTTAAAAATTTTCAGCTAGGATTGCAGTTGCAACCTCGCAAAGCTCAAATTTGCTGAACCATCAATTAGCTAACCTTGTTCCATAAATGAAAAGCTGATTGTCCTCAAAATTTAGCTAACAAGCGAAATTTTATTATAAGCGAAATTTTCAATCATCACATGAAAATTTCATGTTTCACTAAACTAGACATTGATTTCATAGTTAAGCGGGAAATTCTGTTCTAAGCGAAAATTTACAGTGATGCCTCGTCATGCTTTGTAATTAATCTTATTGCATAAACTTGGTGTCAAATGCCAATTGTCAAATACTTACTTGGAGATTTCATGGGTTTTTGGTATTTTCCATGTACCTTGAGAGGCACAATATGAAGCCTCTTGTTTTGTAAGAAAAGAAGAACAATTGGTGAACAATCTGGAAGAGATATTTTTGTAGTTTTATTTTTGTAAATAAAGTGTTTTATTTTTAGGTTTTTTGCTTTTATTTCTTTCTGTCTCTCTCTTCTTTATACCGCATATAGAGCGACGCCCCTCTTGGGGATGACAACTCAAAATTAAATGACCTCTGCTCTTTGAAGAGGAAGGAAGCCAGCGGTGGTGGAGACTTCTCCGTATTTATTCCTCTTATTTTTAAATAAATTGGTGTATTTATGGCGCGCAATTTTCAAAGCGTGGTTAGTAACATTGAATATCGTCATTTAGCCAATACTCTCCGTAACAAGTCAGTTATATGGGTGAAGTGCGGCGTTCTTTAGATGGTCTCTGAGCCTCCTAAGTGTATTTATATGTTGGGTTTCTAAATTGGGTTGCCTGCATTTAATGTTATTGGTTATTTGTCTCTCCATGCTTTAATTTATGATTCACCCCAGATGGTTCTGAGCCTCGAGATGATAAATGTTAGGGTTTAAAACTAAAAGGGTATAGCATCTTCACTGTTTGGCTCAATGAGAGTCATTTATTGGGTGGTTTTACTGATTCAATATAGATCCGGTTATGCCATGGACTATATGTTGCATCATCGCCTTAACGGGGATACAAAACCGAGGACATGTTTTGCCACCCCAGCTTGCGGGTTAAGTGACACAATTCTTCAAAGTTAACTTTTCACCAACTTTCCAGTTTTTTACAATTTTCAGTTTTCTGACCATTTGTTTTTTAAACCCAATTCCGAAGTCAAGATAAAGCTGCATTATCTTGGCTGATCATGAAGCCATTTTAAGATGAAAACCCCATCCCGTCTGGAGTCTGGGCCACCTCTGGCGGTAGCTTGACTCTACGGTGTGGAACAGGTGTATAAATTTGCATTGATTTAGCTCAGCCTCTTTTGTGGCACTGAATCAAATCGCTTCCGTTGCGAGGATGGTGCCAAACTACTAATAGTAAGTTGAAAGTACTTGATCCACATCGCAAGTGAAGGTAACCTTTACCTCTTGCACAGCACAGTTAGGCTGCGGTTGCTTCACTTTGCGATGGCACCTTTGTTTCGATTTCAGTTTTCATTCGGTGTTGATTTTTTATTTTGGTGTTCAACAATCTTTTACCAGTTGTTTGTTGCTCTTTGTTCTCTCTTTTGGTGCTGCTTGTGTATCTGAGTGGGGATAGAACACTTAGGTAGATTGAATGGTTAAATTTACAACCAGGCCGAGTTAGTGAAGTTAGTGTACCAAGTGATACCATGGATCCATGCACGAGGATCATGAGAGCCAACCAAAACCCATGAATCAAATGCCTGTGAACCATGAGGGATCATATCCACCCTCTAGAGTTAATTGCCCGTCACATCATCCTCTGAAAGTAGAGTGAGACATTGTGCCTCTCCCATATCATGGTATAAAATGAAATCCATACACTCATATTAGGGATTTTGAGGAGGTTTATCTCCCCTTCCAAAGTGTTAGACATGGTTGCTGGCTTCGAGCGTTTCATTGACTCTAAAGAATGAAGCAAAGATGCGACGAAGCTCATTGAGGCCTAGAACCAGAAATTGAGGGACATGGGCTGAATTCTTGAAAAGTTCTTGATTAACTGCAAAGCTAATAATTTGAAAAACAGAGTTACCACTGCTTTGCGACTCGGGATGGTGAGATTTTACCGTGGGAAAGATTTATGGAAACCATCGGTCACATATCAACATGGGTTTGACACATGGATGTTGGTGAGCCACTTCTATGGTGGTATGTCTCACACTTATGAGGCAACTCACAAACTATGTGGGGAGACTTTTAAGCCCGTATCCTGATGGTATGGATTTCTTAAATAAGTGGCTGAAGCTACAGGGTTGGGATGAAGCAACTGAAACGGATAGGATCAGAAGCACAGTCAACCAAGGGTGGGATGTGTCTGCTAAGAACATAGAAATGAGAGCTAAGTTTGGCCCTAGCCAGAGTGAGGAGCTTGAAGGTAAACAGCTCAAGGGTGCATCACGGTGACTAGAAATCTTTGCGGTCTAATCCTTGCATAATTCCAATCCCACACCAATGAAACGCAGGTGTCATGGCTGCGAGTGAGGATTTGATGTGGAGATATTACCAAACAACATGTGGACAATGCAATACCTAACAATCCAATGTATGTACATTAATACCTACAATTCAATTGGAGAGTCACCTAATCTTGGACAGGGTTGACCCCACCATTTATGTACCCCCAGGGTGCCCAAACCTGCAGTTTGGTTTCCCACTCGATCCACAACAACCACCATCTCTTCTGATGGGAGCAAGTATGTGAATTTGGTAAGGTGGTATTTGCACCTGATGAGTAAAAGGGAGTAATGCGCAAGCGGCACAAGAAGTTTAAATCTTTGTGAAAGTACATTGAATAAGAATAGATGGGCTGAGGCAATCTCAGCGAAAAATTGATAACCTCATTCAATCACCAAGATCAATAGAGGTTGGTTTAACTAAAGTACAAAGAATACAGGTTTCCATCACCATGGTTCAATCTAAAGGAATTCATAAGGTAGGATTATCCAACAATTCAGGGATGGTGATTAAGACATATCACCCATAGAAGTGGAAAAAGGTTGGATCATTTATTTTAAAGCCTGAATGAAAGAATACGCGAGGAAGAATTACCTTTGAGCATATTCTCCTAGAGAAGTTCAATGAAATACCTTCCCTCCATTTCCACAAGCATAGGAAAGAAACCAACTCTGACAAACGGGCATTCTTGAGTTTTAGAGCAAGTGAAGGTTAACATGCCTTTGTTGGACCTAATCAACAGTCCTGCTTATGCGAGAGTACAGAAAGATCTTTGCTGTCAAGGAAGGTTGGGCATTGAGGAAAGCATTTCACTGAACATATCGATTTATAATTCAAAGCAAATACATCATTAAGATCACGGATCTGCAAATTGATTAATGTTGGTGAGAATTATGAAAAGTCTTGCTTGATTTAGGAGCGATTAATGAACTAATGCATATGCCGATGCAGCAGTTAGTTCTGGTAAGACTTCAAACCTACCAATATCACTCTCATTGGCGATGATCGGTATGAAAATCTAAGAGATGGATCGACCAATTCTGCAGTGGTGCATGGTACTTGGCTCTTGAACAGTTTGCTAGTAGACGATCATCTTTCAATCATACTGAGAGAAGCCATTGTACTACCAATCACGTAATAAATTACGGAATGAGTCATGCAATTGCTTTTGGTAACATGACCATGGAGTTGAACATCTTTCATTTGAAACTGACAAACATGAGTTCTTTAGAAATTGAAAATCAAATTTCGATGAGGTTGTTTCAATTGATGGAGTGTGCGGGGAAAACACAATACTTTCGAGAAGTAAGGAGTGATCAACCATGGAGATGAAGAGGGTGGTCTTGCCATACTTTAACAACAGCCAATTACTCAATTCATGAAGAGCATCACTTTGAGAGCAATTACAACAATTGGTCACCGACCTGATGGGTGTAGCCGACCAGCTAACGGGGGTTGAAGTGTCCTCATGACCCTCATGAGTAATTTTGAGTACGAGTGAACTGGTTTGGTGTTCTCAAGCCAGAGTACAGTTCAACAATTTTTAATTTTTTATTATTTTAGTCAGTTTCCATTTTTAGCTATTTTAGTATGTGACATAATTTATGACTTTCCATTTTTTAGCAAGTTAAGGTAGTATTTTATATTATCTTACCATTAAATTATTGATATATTCTAATACTATAAATTACAGTTCTAATTTTACTTTTAGCAATATATTAATTTTTATTTTGAAATTTGAATTACGGGTGGTGTCTTAAAGTGTGAGCCAAATTAAGCTAAAAATAGCGAAAATTAGCGGGAATGACCCTTCGATTTGCAGATTACAAGCTTATCACACCATGGGGAGGGTTGGTTTAGAATGCATGTTCTCCCCTCGGCGGTGTCTGAGCTCAGTGACATAGTCCCAGGTCCTGCGAGTAATATTTCCTGTAAAGACCTGCTCCCAGCTCCTTGCTTTTTGAGGTAGGTATGCGGCTAGTGACCGCCAATTTTACACCCGGGCTTTTGTTGAGTTCGTCGTCGTCATGATTAACGCCGCTGCAATACTGTGAGAGCCTTGGTGAGCTCGCCCGCGTGCGCCGAGCCACCAGTTGTTCCTTTGCCCTGACCCCGGGCCGTCTTCTGTTTTGGATTTGATCTGTTGACACCTGCCTCCGACATCCGGTCATTTACCGAAGCCTGTTTGGCGTTGATTGGCTGTTAAACTCGGTCGGTGAGCCTGGTTGATTCTTGCCGAGGTGGTTCATTAGCCTCCGAAACTCACGGTTGATCTCTGATCTGGCGATTATATTTTAGGTGAAATTGAGCCCTTGATGTTTGCCCGATACTCGAATGGTTCGTGCCGGGGTGGAGTCCCGTTTTGACCTGGGTGAGTCCGGCCGCGCTGAGAAATTGGCCCGGCTTCGAGTCAAGCTCTGTGCCATCACCGGTCGGCGAGTCTCGAGAACCTCGGTTTCGACGTTAGCGACTCGAATGGGACCGGGCCCATCGCTGTACCTGAGGATTAGGAGGCGGGCCTCAGGTGACGTACGTGGGCCCCAGGCGTCATCTTCCACGGGCCCCACCATCTCCGATTACTCCGGCTGAGGCGACTTCATACCACGGTATGCGGCGTCGAGGATCGGGAGGCCACTGGCCCAAGAACCCATTAGGTGTGCGACTCACCGAGGCTTTCATCGGGGTCATTTTATGACATCTCCACATTGGGCTGACCCGGATCTCGAGTCTTTGAGATTGATCGAGGTATTCCTCACACCCTTTATGACTCGCGACAGTTATTACCCAAGAGTGATACGGCCCGATTTCTTCACATGACATCAGGAAGGCAGACGGTCCCTAGAGATTGATTGATAGATGACCATGTGCCTTTCGGTGACCACGATACCAGCGACATTGGGTTGCGCATCTGTAGCGCGTGAGGTTATAGACTTGGCCCGCCCGCTCACGGGGAAGTGGTGAAACCTTGGCGGAAGACATCCCAGCTGGCGGTGGTATTCTACGAGGGCGGCTGCGCCGGATCTTTGTGGTGACCTTCGCTGCGTACCAGCTTGTTCCCTGCACCTTATGTCACCCGAGAGAGAGTGTCTGACACTGGATCTCGGGGATTTGGTTGACCCTGTTTGGTGATAACCTCCCTTTTGCATTTGAGGAGGTCCATGAAAAGCCCGACTGAGCGGAAACGTCACGCGTCTGAGAGACTCTCTGCTATGTTCTGGCGGATCTGGTTAAGAGGAGCCAGGATAGTGAGAGCTGATCACCTTCATATTGTCGATGGCAGGGTTATGACTGTGTGATCCTCATTCCACATGCAATACAGGCCGGGGAGGAATCAGAATTAAGGAGGTGAGACTACCATCAGATGATAATACGTCACGAGCCCGAGTACGGAGGACTCCATTCCGAATCATTCTGCCCTCATTACCATCACATACATCGGCCAGTGCAGTGAGCCTCAGGAGCCTTCCTATTAGGCACATCATTCAGAGTACACATCCATACATTTCGAGGAATAAATGTAGTGTGATGGATTTGCTCTAACTCACTTGAGCTACAGGCTCTGGATGAAGGTTGACAGTGCCATTCCTATCTGCGGCTCGAAGTTATGACCCGCGCGGAATTAACACTCATGTTCTTATTAATGGAGGCTCCCGATGCGACTTCATTGGATGTGCGGCTGCATTGCGGCTGGTTTATTTCCACCACCACCACCACGGGTAAATTGGTTGGTTTCTTTTATTTTTGTTTTGATTTATGACTTTGTCAAGCGCCTCACGATTTTGATTAGGATTGCTTGTATTAATAAGTGGCGTTGATATTTTGTGTTAAAAAGCAGCCGTATTTTAGCCATTTTGGCTATATCAGCTATAGTTATCTTCATAGACTTTTGTATATCATGTTTTGTGCCTTCGCTAGTGTAAATGTTTTCTTTCAGTTAGACCATTGAATTGCTATATTGAACAATTGGGTGCCATATTTGGATGATTGAATCATCATGTTTCACTTCTATGCTGAACAAATTCCATGTAGGAATTTAATTTTTGGTGATCTGATCCGAGGATGCTCAACAAATTTTCCTTACTGTATTAAATTACCTTTACTCCAGTTATTATTAAATTTGTGAATTTTTCTCTAACAACATGAGGCCTTAGGTATATTATGAAAACACTAGATATTTTTAGTTTACCTACATTTTGAAGACCAATGTTGTCTTCCAAAGGAAAAGAAAGAAAAAACAAAGAAAAATAAAAAGAAAAAAGAAAGAAAAATAAGTCATGAAGCTTGTCTTGAAACTTGGCACGAGTCCAGGGTATATGTGCCTTTAAAACCGATACCCTAAACGTAATTGGTTAGGGTCATCGAATTGCATTCATTGATTACATGGGTGGATAGGTGAAGTTTAATGACTTGTGGATGTAAATTTTGAAGTCATTGGTCGGGGTAAACCTTTGAGTTAAAGTGGTCGTGATCCTTTGGCTTGATGCCACTAAACCTTAATTCGTTTGGGAGTCATCGGTGGACCCGTTACCGGACTTTTGGTGGTCAGTTTTAAGCATTGCACTACGGTGTAGATGAATAAAGAAAGAAAGTGTAACCAGCCCTCTTAAGTTTGTTCAACAACTTAAGGCCGTATCGTTGCTGCTAGGTTGGGGGAGGAACAAATTTACACATACCATTAACCAATCTGGTTAAGAACCAAGTAGACTTAGTTGGAAATCGAGTTGAGAATCCACTGGAACCAACATTGACATAGAATTGTTCTCGTATGGATTTGGTTCTTTCATATCTGTTTAAATTTTTTGATGTCAAATGTTGGTTAAAATGTTGTTAATATCAGTACATAACCTTTTGAATCATAATCTTTTTGAAAATCACCCACGACCCTCCTTTTGTTGCATTACTGAGGACTGTAACGATTCGGTTGAGGGTGCATGATTAATGCCCAAAAAAGTGCAATTTTAGACCTATATTAAGTGGGTTTGAAGTGCTTTTGCGCGTAATCATGTCGTCTTCTGATTAAGTGTTCTACCGTCTTCTGTGTTTTTAATACCATTTAAGTATTTTTGGGTAGCTGCGAAACTTTTCAGCACTTTTGGAGTTCAATATTCGAGATAAATGACGAATCATGAAGTTTGAACTCCAGTCTCAGCTACATCAATTGGCAAGATCAATGGCCAGGCAGAAATGAAGAAAATGTAGTCTGGATTATTGAGACGAGAGGAGGCAATGCGGTGAGAGTCGACCATTTGGAATTTTAGCTAAACGAAAATTTTAAGCTAGGATGCGAATTATAACTATAGCGAAAATTTCGCAACCTGAAAACATAATTCGCTAGACCCATCCCAGTTATTCACTTCAACGTTTCTTGAAAAACCTGATTCCTTCTCTGAATTTGTAGCTTAATGAAATTTAAGCTAACTATGAATTTTCCATCCTTAGCGAAATTTCATGTTTTATTTGAACACAGTCAGTTTGTTGGTTGTGGAAATTATATTAAGAAGAAATTGATGCATAGTCATTGCTTTGTAATTAATGCCAAACCGCCTCCAAACTTGGTGTGTAATTGTCCAATAACCTAGCCAATTCTTAGGTTTTGGTATTTTCATACCTTGGGAGGCTATATAGCCTCTTGTTTTTTATGAAAGAAGACAATTGAGTGAACAATGCATGGAGAAGACCTTTTTCAGTTTTAATTTTGTAAATAAAGTCTTTTATTTTAGGTTTTTACTTTATTTCTTACTCTCTCTTCTCTCTATCTTTCTCCCTTTCGCCGACACCAAACTGCCACTCTTGGGGATGACAACTCAAAGGGATGTGCCTCGCCTCCTTTCTTTGAAGAGGAAGGAAGCTGGCTTAGTGGGTAGAAGACACTGTACATGTTGTTCTCGCATTTTCAAAAATACGGTGGCAGTGTATTTATGGCCCTTAACATTTTCAAACAGCCAGTTATAACATTGAATATCATTAATTTGTGATACTCTCACATGCTTTAGAATCGGTCATGATATTCATTGAGAGAAAGTCTTTGATTCTTTAGATGGTCTTCTGACCTCTAAATGATATTTATATGTTGGGTTTCTCAAAATTAGTTATAGCAAGTATTAATGTTATTGGTTGGCCAATACTCTAAATAGCTTGGGAGTGTGATTCACATAGATAGTGCTTTCTGGCGCTGCGAGATGAGTATTAAATGTTAGGGTTTAACTAAAAGGGGCCATAGCGCATACTACTGTTTTTGACTCAAAATAGAATGTTTCATGGGGTGAGGTTTGCTAGTTAAAATATAGATCAGTTTATGCCATGGACTATATGTTGCATGTCTGCGCGAAGATGGCTCCGAGACACTTGTTTGCCACAACATGAAGTTAGTGACCTAAATACTTCAAAGTTAACACACCACTTTGCTTAGTTTTTTACAATTTTCGTTTCAAACCATTTCTATATTTTAAAACCCAATTCCAAAGTCGAATAGAAAGCCTTACCTTCTTTTAGCGATACAAGTGTTTTAGGATGAAAACCCATCCGTGTTCGATCTGACGGCTTTATCGGCGGTAGCTCATTCTACAGCGGTAATCGGAGAACAGGTATGCCTCATTTGTTGATTTTGGCTCAGCCTCGCTGGCACGAATCAACTCAGACCTATCTTGTTTTATAAGTCCATACTTGTATTCTGAGCTAATCTTGTATTTCGGATCTTATTCTTGTATTACAGAACTTATTCTTGTGTTTCGGATCTTATACTTGTATTACAGAGCATATAATTGTATTTCGGATCTTATACTTGTATTACGGAACTTATTTTTGTATTTCAGATCTTATACTTGTATTATGGAACATACTTGTAATTTGGATAAAGTACGTGAGTGCTACATAACATTTGCTTGTACAAAGTGCCAGTAGGTACTAATTCAATTATATAGGGTTTTTAGTGAAGGCACCTGGACATGCTATATTACAGAACATACATAGGCTTTTGCAGTCAGTGCAGTGATCTGGGGTACTCTTATACAAAGTACAGTAGATTTCTGAAACGAATCGTGAAGGTGCAGTAGTACGTTCGGATCTTCTATATTCATTTCTTTACTCTTACTCTTTATTCGAGTCTTATCAGCGCCTGTGGTTTTGACTACGGACCAATCGCAAGAAATGGGTATGAAGCGCAGCACAATAAGTGCAGAGGTACCAGATAAAATCAAGTTATTTGTGTTTAAAGCGGAGTCTTGAGGCGGCGAACGAGGGTCATGGCACTAAATGGGTGCCGCGGTACTAAAGCGGAGGCGTGTGCGCCCCGTCAGTGAGGTGCCACGGCTGCACTGGTAGGGTGCAAAACGCAGGTCGGAGACGTATGCGCCGCGTGGCAGGAGTGTTCGTGGCACTAGCAGGGTCTTGAAACCGCAGATGGCGTCACTCGACGTTCAGCCCCGGATCTGGTGGTCATACCATCCATGTCTTTGAACTCATAACTATCATTATCCATTTTATTGTTGCGCTTATATTACTTTTCATGTTTGGTTCGTTTTCATATTTCATATCATATTCATTCATGAACCACATCTACTCTATATTGCATTTCCTATATTTTCCTTGTTTCATACTATTACATGGCTCATACTTGTATGGTATGATGCCTATGTATTCCCACATCATTCATGTATCTTGTTCCTTTATGAATCTACTTTACTCAGAAATTGAATCATTCAATTAGTCATCCGAAACTAAAGTTATGGCATTTTCAGCCTTGAATTAGTTAGTTTCTTAAGACCCTTCATAGGACAGTTTGTAATATATTTCAGGAGTCTTAACCGCATTGACACTGGTTCTTTGTATCTTTTGGCTGGAACTCACTTTGAGGTTCTCCTCCAACTGGAATCACTTAAAATCAGACTGATCTCAAGATATAATGCTCAGCAGCCAGACTCTCATGATCAAATCAGAATGAGAGTGAGCAGACATGGCCCTGCGAGTGGTGCAGACCTCATGATCGGAATTCAGTAGCTATTTCAGGGTTTTGTTTTTCTTGAGTCTAGTTAGCAAAAACTTGGATATAAATCGGATAAATGGCCAAGTTATGGCGAAATCGAGCGTTAAGGTGAAAATAAATAATGGAGTAAATTACGATGGAAGTAAGAACCAATGTAGTGCAGGGTACCACTCTGTTTAGTACGGTGCACATGAAATTATGGAAAAGTGGTTTTTCTCCCCTGTTTCACTGTTTTCTCAAATCAACTCAATAATTAATACCACTTCCAAATGCTTTCACTTATTCATGTTCTTTGCAGCATCGATTATACTGAATGTTTGATACACATCTTTCTTCAAAAAACCTTTCATGGATCTTCCCAAAAACAATTCATGGGTCATAACATACACAAATAAACACAAGGGTTAGTTCAGGGTTTGGAGCTCTAGCAACTTCCATTATTCATAAATTCAAGCCATGAATCCAACTTCTCGAAGGATTCCATGTTTCTTTTCCATTAGGGTTTTACCAGCCTTGCTCAACTATTTTAAGGTTGAGGATGTGATCACTATCAAAACTAGGTTTAATGTGAACATCCTTACCATGGTCCAAATACACATAATCTATACAAAATTCATAATTTTCATACAAAATCAAAAGATCACCTGTTCACACTTTTTTATCTTCACTTTCTTGCCTCTATATTTTATTCCTCTTAACAGCTATACCCTTATATTCCTCTTGGCAGCTTCACGGTTTTCCTTCCCAAAGGCTGGGATGGGTGAGTGTAAATAAAATATCCCTCAGGCATGTTTGAAATAAAACCCATTTTTGAGTTAAGTTTCCATTATTTCCTTTGGGTCTAGGTTAGTATATTTTGGCTCAAGTTAAACATATTTCTTGCTTGCATTCATATCTTATTACTCATACCCCTTTTTTGTGAAATTACATACCTGCCTGTTTTTATCTGTGCAATTCAGGTTTCCGCGTTTTGAAAATTATGTTTGCTTTATGGATTTAACATATAAGAAAACCTATTAGGTTATATAGCAGTTCTGGGGAATAGTCTTGATCCGTATTTACAGCTTAGATCTAATCAAGAAAGGAGAACTCTTTCTAGGTCTCAAGGATGGGCGTATTCATCTTGTAGAAATTTGTAATTCTTTTCTGTTGGGAAGCAAGAAATCTGCGGTATGAAATGGGTATGAAATGTGAAGAAAAATACCAGAATCTTACAAAAAGAATTCAATTACAAATGACAGTTAAACATGCATAAAATGAACACTGATCTAATCGATGAAAGTACAGTTAGAGGAGAAATCAATATACTACATTACCTCTTTAATGGGAGTTCAGTTCTCAAATTGAGGATAGAAAGTAATTTATAACATGATAAATTGTGTTCTGTGGTGAAATTCGATGTCAATTAAACGTAATACTGATTTGATCCGGTTTATGTTTAAGTTTAGTTTTTCTTTATTTTAGATGTGAACATTAGTTATTAAGGTTCTTGATTGTTCTGAAATTTCTATGAAATGGAAATTAATGAATATGGAACTTGAGTAGTTAGGGTGGTTAATTTTAAAATTCTTGATCTCTGTGAAACGATATCTAGATATAGGTCAATTTTATTACTTATCTGACACCATGTGCATGCAGTTTTAAGATGACTAATCTTGAATGAATTCAGTGACAAATCTATTTTCTTATGAACATACAGACCATTTTTGATCACAACAAAGTTTATGGTATCTTTGAGAGTTAATACCTGATAAACATTGGCTGATTGCATAGGAATTTGCATATATATATCATATATATATATATATATATATTATATATATATATACTACCTATATATATATATATATAACATATATATATACTGATTTAGTTTGATCAAGTTTTTGAAACATGTTTAGGATCGAAAGGAATTTAAAAATCAATGTTACATAAAGGAAAGTACCAATTTGGACATTTTCTTTTGTTTACAAAAATTTCAGAAAATAGCAAAAAACAGTTTGTGGTGGATGAATAAACTCTTACAGATATTTTTTTGAACTTAATAGATATAATTTTTGACACACTAACTCATTTAGTCCTCAGTGTGTTTCACTTTTGGGGATTTTTAAATACATGAAACTAAAAAGCAAATCTACTTTCTGAATCTTGAAATTAGAAGTCTGAAGTTTAGAAGCTAGCAGTCTTTGAACATAAAGTATGGCAAACCAGAGAGAAGATTGTAGACTATTCGGAAAAGAGAGAAACGGAGAGGCCTCAAAGGAAATTTCCTTACTATGGAGGGTGCATTATTCAGGAGGTACTCTTTGGCGAAGAATGACTTCATTGAAGCCAAAATCATTTTGAGTTGAAGCCGACGGTGATTACCTGGTTCGATGTTTGTTCACGGTCACCTAAGTCCCAACAGGCATCTAGGGCTTCATGAGGATGTAAAACGATCCAGCGCTAAATGCGAGTTGCCAGACTAACGTTCTTAAATCAGCTGCAGCTCTTCCCTTTTATTGAGAGATGTGGCAGCTGACATGGATTGATTCATTACCAATGGATGGTGATGCCAAGAGGCCATGGTGAGCTGCTGACGGATTTTTTCCTCCTTCCACTGATGAAAATGAAATGGTGTAACTAGTAGGGGAAGATGAGTCACATTCATGAGGAGGAATTAATTATTGAAAAATTCTATGCGAATCGATCACCCTGAATCGACATTTCTATGCTATAATTATTCTTCAGGGGTATAATTGATGCAAAATGTCACTAACGTGATCTTTAAAAGAAGAAGTCTGAGAGGGAATGAAACCAATTGATTAGAGATATACCAAAATCACATTCACAGCTCATCGAAACTTCATGAATGCATATTGCGAGAGGAAGTGATGTATGGTGGATAGAATAAACTGACCATAGAGCAAACTAGTTGATGACAGTTAAGGAAGCAATGATAGAATGATTTTACTGCGCATGAAGTGGAAACTGATGAAGAAAGAAGTGAAAGAAGTGCACAGGACTAGTGAAAACCTATAATTGAGAGACAAGTATGAATGAGCAAAGTTGTCGTTTCCAAGCTAACTTTAACTTGTAACACTGCCGACGAGAGATGTGAGAGCTTTTCTGCCACTGTTGAAACACAACAAGGCCTAGACACCGGAGGCGGGAATTACCAAATGTGACTCTTCAGGTTCAGAACAACGACAGCAGAAGATGATAAGGAGATTATCGGGGTTGAAAGGACTCAATCCTTTGAAGATCGGTCTTCTGTTTCATGTTGAAAACAAAAGGATTTTGAATGGAAAAAATTTTCGACCTTGAAGTTTTCAAGTAAACCTGACAGGTATTTCAATATTCTGTTTTCTTCAAAAGAATTTGGAGGTAGGTGGGAAATAACATTGTGCAAAGAGCCCTAAGGATTCATTTCAAGTGACACAGAAATAAATCGAAAGATTTAGTAATGGTAGTAAATTCTGAAGTGGCAGAGAGCTAGATGAGAGAGTTGAAAAGGAACGAGGGAAGAAATGAAAGTGGAGAAGCTGGGCGCTTACGGTTCAAAACTATTGAGAAGAAACGATTAAATGCGACCCAGTGGGGGAAGAGGAAGTTTAAAGCACAACCCTCGGTTCCATTCCTCAAAAGCATTTATGAGAAAGCAAAGCTGAAGAAGCGAGTTCTGATTCTTAGCTTATGTTAAGAAGATAAAGATCCTTCCGCTTCTGGAAGCATTAACTTCGGATGCCCAGTGCAGTTCGCCAAGTATATATTCAACAAAGAAGGATGCGGAAGGGATGATGACCTCCATAGCTGCTAACACCCTTTCAGAGATACTCGTTTCATTCTATTTTATTTTAATTTTTAATTTTAATTTTAATTTTTTTCAAAAGTGTCGTAACCCGAATCTAAGAGCGGCTCGAATGGGCTGATCAATCGAACCAGTTCCTCATTGTTTTTATTTATCTTATCACAAAACATTTTATTTATGTCATTTCATTTTGAGTTTTCAATTATGCGAGCGTTCAAGTGGTAGGCCATGACTTTTACTTTATCTGATCGTTTAAATAGCCATATTTTCCTTTACAAAATGCTATACAAACAATAGTTCAAAATTAACTCTTTTGTTTACAAAATGTCTACTGATTCAAAAAAGAATGTTATGCATATGATGGGGTATATGAAATGATAACTTCCCTCATGTAGGGACAGAAATTCCAATTTACGGAAAAGAACAATAATTTGGTTACAATTACAATTTGATTAAAAATTCAAAATTTGTTCTCTGGATCTCTGATGACAAAATGGATTTTACGGTGGATAAGTCTGAGTAAATCTAGCTAGCAGTCGAAGATTTGTTGAATTCAGAACGGTCGGAATTTCTGGCGTACCCACAAGTGTGATTCAGTGCGGTAAAAGCGATTTTCGATCGCGACGAAAGTCACATAACGTAATACTGCATTCGTAATAAAGTGGCATGGTAAGCGATGAAAATGGGCGGTGAAGATAGATGAAAAAGATTTAGCGGGAAAAGAATAGCGTAGTGGCATTTTAAATTTGTTTTAAATGAAGAAAAAGACAAAGCCGGAAGACCAATCTTTAATTAAAGTGATCAAAACGAGCGGAAGGGGCTGGGCCAGGGGCTTGTAGATTTTTCATTTTTTAGTTTAGAGAAACCTTCTCTGGATTTTGACAATCAAATGATGACGATCTTGGAATGAAAGGAAAGTTCTTCCTGGAGAAGGGCTTAGCGTGAGTCTGAGTTTGAGTTTCCTCAGCTTTCCAGTGGGTTCTCTGCCAGGTTGCTATTAAATCTTTTCAATGTTCAGAATTAGCTTGAGAGCCTTGGTGGAATGATTTAGGTGGTCCCAAAAACTTGGGACGGGTGAAATCATTTTGAAACCATAATGGAGCAACCGGTATTTGTCGGTAAATTTGGGTGGATTAATTATGCATTT